>CAEFZX010022385.1:0-39828 GCA_903066825.1 Alfaro cultratus | reverse complement strand
CTGCTCCAGCTCCCTCTGCAGACGTTTCTCCGTTTCCTGCAGGCAGGTGATCTCCTTGGACATTTGTTCTTGGAGATTGTCCTTCTCGGCTCTCAGGTTTTCATTGAGATTTTGCTCGTGCCTTTATACAGATAAAAAAAAACCTCAAATGGGGCATAGGGGCATCAAGGAAAAAAGGGGCAGCCCCCCCCTGCACGTGCCTGAGTCTGAGGTTAGGGTGGAGTTTGGGAGGTAAAATGTTGAGTGCCTCAAAGTTGGGCAAATTTGGAGAAGGTCTCACTGTAAAAATGTTATGTGTAAGTTTATGCTGCTTTTACTTGTCCAGGGTTTGTGGTGAAACGACGTTTTTATGAGGGGAGATGTTTTGCCCCTCAGAAGGCTGGCATGTAATCTACTCCGCTGAGGTTAGGGTCTAAAGGTGGAGACTTTTCTCTCTCCCTCGGCTTCAGAATGTTTGGTGTTGCTGCATTTAGTTTGTTTCTGTAGATCAGTAACTTGAAGTCAGCATTAGAGAACATCATATATTGTTTATGCAGGGAAGAGTTCCAAAAACATTCTCATTGAGAACTTACAATTTCAGCAGCACATGTCAACTCGTTTCAATATTTGTAGCTGGTCACAGACTCTCAATTGGAGAAGTAGCTCCTATAATGAGCTCAGCACATGCACATTTCCACCGGGTGTTTGCTAATTTCTGCTTGCTAGTCTGATGGAGCTAAGGGGGGAAGAGCTGCTCTGTGAGGCAGAAGGAGGAGCTTTGTCCTTGAAGGCGTTGCTAGGCCCACCCAGGCATTTTCCACAGTTGAGTGGTTGCTACGGGAGATTGAAGGATTTCTCAAACATGCATAAAAGAATCAAAGCAACACTCTGGGTATGTTTTTGATGGAATAAGATTGTAGCATTACGTAAAAAAAGTTGATTTTACTTCTTTAAGTAATCAAAACTCATTAGTTGTAAACTAGACTGTATTAAAGGGTCTCATTGTATCGTCCTTTCAGGTCACCTTGACAGACTACTTTGTGTTCCTCCAGCTCGTAAATCCCTAATAAAAAATAGCACATGACGAAGCGCAGCAAGTTCAGCAGGGATGGATGGTTTTGGAACTAATTTCAGTCACACAAAAAAGTCAAGAGTTAAATAAATTACCATATTTAAAGATTTTGCAGCAGCTTTTGGAACTGAGCAAATCTCTTGACAATTAGTGATGCATAAAGTTTTCAAGAGTTTTGTGGATGTTGGATGCAGAACAGAAGTGAAGAAATAATTGATGGGAGTGTATTGAGGGAAGAGGATGTATTTTGCTATTAAAGAATGTGTGGGAGACGACACTGATAGGGTAAAGGTTAATTTAAAGGAGGAAATCCTCTGTGATAAAACCATGACCTGTTGTTCTTGAGCAATTGTGAAATCGTATATGTTATGATTTGAAATAATGCCGTAGATAAGGCTGCTGACAGGCGTGTCAGGTGTTGGTAACTACTGTCGGGTGGAGGTTAAATTATTACGGATGAGCAACATTTTTCAAAACAAGCCAAGCCCAAAATCCTACACTCCATCTAAGAAGGTCCTCTTGCGCCTTCGTGCTAATCACAGTTACAGTTTTCTCTCACTCAGACATTCTTTGCCACGCCGGCTCCTCCTCCCTCCCCACATTCCCGCTCAGTAATTGCTCCCAGAATTCCTCCCCTTGACGCACGGCGCTCTGGAGACTTCTAAACTTGGTTCTGACTGTGTTGCCATGGTGATGAGAAAAAATTTTGGAAAAATTTTTACTTTGGAAATCGCTCTAGTCAGCCTGTCATTGTACAACTCCTGATGGGGACATGTGATGGAGTTGTGTGGAGCCCACTTGGCAAAAGCCCACTGTAGGCGACGCACCACATTTCACAAGCGTGTGCAAAAAACAACCCGCACTGCAGCGGTTTCTGTTCAGTTCTTCAGAAATCCTCTCTGAGTCTGAGCAGCTGGACTACACATTTTCAGACACAATGGACTCATTTGAGTGGACAGGCACCGTCTGAAAAAGCTCTCCAAAGAGAGCTCTCAGTCTCAGTCAAGCGATAAAAAGAATGAGAAGAAGGGGGAGAGAAAGAATGACTACTGTCTGCTGTGGAAGAATGCTGAAACCGGCATAGTCTGGTGAATAATGAAGTATTGATTGAGTGTGTTACTCTACAGTAGATCAAATAGAATAATTTTCCATTATATGTTGTGGTTAAATAAAAAAATAAAAAAATTCAGACTGAAAAAGTTTATATGATTTTACCTGTCATCACAAGAGGCCGTTGAGTTTGATGCAGTTTTCTCAGTCAATCAGCATCCAGAGGAAACTGCAACCATCCTCTGTCAGCTGATCATCCTGACCAGTTGGTTGTGAGTCTGACGGGATGCTGTCAGAAAGTAAACTACTGTAACACATGCAATGCCTTAATACAGATGACTGTCAAATCCAAAATCCAGAAATGAGATTTGTAGATTTTTCAGATACAGCAAATTGCCTGAACCAGCGTATTAAACATATTAACAGATGTTTGACAGCAGTCTCCAGTTAACATGTAGACTTGTCTCCGAATCAAACATTTTCAGTTTTCATGAAATTGGAATTAGAATTTGTCACTGTACATATGTACAAGGAGATTAAAGCCAGCTCCAAAACAATGCAAACAATGTAGGAAAATACATACTATGTAAACATAAATATGGTGACGTTTACAATATTGAATCAGTTAAATTTATATATACACCTATAAAATATTGGCTAAAACAAGCATGACTACATTATGACATCTTTCTGCTTGAGGTAAGGAGGCATAACTTCTCTGAAATTCTCGTCAGAAAATGCTAACAATCCCTCTTTATGAAATGTGTGATTTCATTTCTGTTCAGGTTCCAACCAAAGAAATCTAGCAAACACTAGAAATATTTAATGCTTACACATACAGTCACATTCAAATTAGACTATTATTGGAAAGTTAATTTATTTCAACAACTCAATCACGAAGTGAAACACAGTACATAGATTAATATTTATAATCCTTTATTCTTGCTAATTGTGATGATTTTCTTACAGCTGATGAAAACACAGTATTCAAGGTAAAAAAAAAAACAAAACCTTTTGACACAGTAATATGGGCTTAATGACTAATGTTTAAAACTTGCTTAAAGATGTTATTTTCAAAAAGCTATTTTTAATGTAGCAAAAAAACTTAATCAGAAGCAATGAATATGATTATTTCAGTAGCACAATTCTTTTTCCCATGTATTGTTTGGAAGTCGGATGGAGACTTAACTGTGGTAGTC
This sequence comes from Alfaro cultratus, assembly GCA_903066825.1. Classification (NCBI taxonomy): domain Eukaryota; kingdom Metazoa; phylum Chordata; class Actinopteri; order Cyprinodontiformes; family Poeciliidae; genus Alfaro; species Alfaro cultratus. The sequence continues at coordinate 36,528 of CAEFZX010022385.1, read as the reverse complement.
CTGCATTGCAAAACATGTAGCATTTGCTAGCATTGCTTTGAAATAAAACTCAATAATGTGTATTTGACAGCATTTTACCCCTTTAAACAAGATTGTTCAGTGGAGGTCACTGATTACTAGATCCAAAATGAGAGTAGGAGACATGGTTTATTTTTGCAGCTAACATCACTGTTAACAGGAGTGTTAGCAAGTCAGCCATGTTGGATTTGAAGGATTAGGAAAAAGAATTTCCAGATTACTTTCTATCTTTGACCTGTAGCTCTCTCCGTGTTGGCTTATGATAAAAAATGTAGACAAATCAAGTTGGTTTAATTTTGTACAGACTTGTTATCCTCCCATCAGTGACAGCATATGGCTCATTGGTGGAGGAACTCCTAAGCTGGTTCCTCATAATGGCTAAAACAAGAATCAGTGACCTCAGCTACACAAATCCTGAAAAGGACACAGTTACAAAATTATCATTTGCCTCAGTAGTTGCTATGCAGGCTAAATAAACAAATCATAAATAATCCCTAAACATTTTGAAAAGTGACTTTAGACTTTTCTGGAAAGCTAACGCTAGCTTGTACGTGAGCTAGCTAAAAAACAAAAAGCAGAATCAGTCAGTAAAGATTGTTTTTAAGTGTTTGTGAATTTTCCTTCTCAGTGATAACGCTCTATTTTGTTAGCTTCAATCCACCCATCTATCTGTTTTTGGCTCAGGTCTTTCCTCACAGCAAATGAAGTCCCTATTTATTCATTGATCGCCCCCATTCCATCCAACCATCACTCCTGAACAGGACACCAATTAAACTTGTTTTCTTAACTTCCTCCCTTCCTGTGAAAAGTTACTTCGTTCTTTAGCTATTACACCTGTGGCCCCCATCCGTTCCCTAGTCTCTGAGCTAGTGACCTGTAATAAATGTTGGTAATGGGATAAAATTTTAGATTCTGATTCTGAAAAAAAGCAATAAAGATTTATTTCATGCCTTGAGGAGCCTCTACATGTGAGTTGTGAGTCGTAAATTCTACAACTTATAATTTATTTTTTGAAAGATCTAGAAGAGAACCATTTCAATTAGAAATGTTTGTTCTCTTTATCAAAGTATGATGTCTTTAACCTGGACAATGATGCAGGCTGAATAATCAAACTTGAGACAGAACCACTGATTGGATAAGCTTGTTTGTTCCGTTTCCATTGACGCCACCGCTTGTATTTTTATCTGTCCCGTCTAGTAACGACTTTTTGGAGGTGGCATGTCTATTTCAAGTACAGTGGCTGACTCATTTCTCCCATGTAATTACTACCAGGCTGACCAGCCACTGCCTCATAGATTGTACAGAAAATGAAGCGTACAAGAAGGGAGGAAGGTTCAGGGAAATCCCTCTTAATAACAGGGGTATCCCCATCTACAGGAAACACGCCATCTCCTTTCCCATAGCACAGCCAGAGAAAAAAACACCCACACACTACCTATATGGACATCTGTACACCATTAAATTTTCCCCCGACGTTCCACTGCTTCGCCATCTTTCTTTCCTACCAGTTTTTCCACACCACGCCATTGTGGGTGTAGACGCCTTTATTTTCATTCTAAACAGCGAGAAAATGATTCAGTTCTCTCCTGTGAGTTTTCTTTTGGTTTATGGCCTTGGTAACTTCTTTAATTGGCAAGGAATCACTGTAATTTACTTGGATGCCTTCTTCCAACAGGACTCACACACAGAGAGAACATGTCAGATGAAAAAGGGAGAAAAACTGACAAGAACTACGGTCAGAGCCAGTTGGAGGACTTGATAAATATCGCATATGTTCACTACTTGCAACATATCTGTATGAAAAGGCAAACTGACATACTGCAAAAGCCTCATTGCCTTTCCCCTGGGCTGGTCTGGTCTTGGAGGAATTTGTCTGTCTGGCAACCATATGTTGGCATGTAGGAGAGTCATCCAGTAGGCCAAGTCCTGACCTTTGGGTATCCTCTGACCCTTGCAGTGCTCTCTTGTGGTGCTATGGAAACATTAACCATCTGTAAAAGTTGGTTGTGAATTTTTCTGTGTTGTTTAATGAGAAACCAACCTACCTAAAATAAAATTGCATAAATTTTACTTTAGCGTACCGTTTTTGGTAAGAAACTTTGAACCTCAAGGCAGATGACTACCACAGCAGTAGTTGAGTGATAAGAAAATTGTCAATCAAATTGAGTTACACAAGCAGCTCTCTACTTTGTACTGTGTAACCTAGAAATACCAAGACACGAGAGTTTAGTACTTGTTTCAGTCAACATAACATTTATACACGAGTCACTGCTGAGCGTTCTAGTTACAGGTTTCATCCAAACAGACCAAGAGCAAAGATACAAAAATCTAGTCTATTCTAGCAGTATTACAATGTAATGACCAAGTTGCCATTAACTTGTGTAAATACTGTGGTCAGCCAGGACATCATGTCTCAGAAGAACCTTCACAGGATCCAAGGTAGTATTAGTTTTGGAATTTCTTTGAGCAAATTAAATTTTGAATGTATATTAGGGGGTATTAAGCTTTACTCTGATTAAGGTCCTAATATTGCAAATTATTTTCATTAAATAAATGGTTTTTTTCTCCTCTGTTTGTAATTGACATGCCATACTGAAATATTTGAGGAAAAGATAAAAAGGAAAGTTTCACAAAGTGAAGCGAGCCTATTTTAGTGTCTTTCTGTATACTCGACAAGTTGAGATTTAAAGGAAGTAATAAAATGTCCTCTATGAAGTGACATAATGTTTTAGCATCAGGGTAGCTTTATTAGATACTTTATACTTTAGTAGAATTGTTTTTTAAACTGTAGGAATTGTTTCAAACAGTTTGAGTTTCCTTTGACAAGCTTCTCACAAGAGTTTGGAAGAATTTTGAACATCCTCCTGACAGAATTGGTGTAACTGAGTTAGTGTTTTTGAACCCTCCCATTGTCTTAAGAGACAGTGTACATTGGACCCAACAAGCCTATTACCCCGTGTGTGTTCCAGCAAGCTTGGACTGACCCCACATGTACTTTTATGAGATTTTTTCTGTGTGATTTCGGGAACTGATGGTCTGATGGGACACTCCTGCCGCTTCCCCTCTATCCTCCTGACTGCTGCGCAAAGACTTCAGGAGGGTTAAGAGTTACCTTTTCAGTTTTACCTCCAGGTTTTTCTTATAAAACTGAGATCAGGTCTCTGTCACTGGAATACCAAAACATTGACTTTTTTTTCTCCTGAATCCACTCTGGAGCTAAATTGATGGCGTCTCTAGAGTCATATGTCCATTTAAAAGACCACCTGTTTACCCAAGATCTAACTTGATGATGTCTTCTGATGTTTCTTCAATATTTCATCATTTTTTATGTTACTTTTGAAAAAATGGCTTCTTCCTGATTGGTCTTATGGTGAAGGTCCATAATTCACTTCCTGTTATTTTCCCAGCTTTATTTAAATGTTTTATGTGACACAAGAAAGCAGTGTGTTTTTGGATTTGCCTTAAAAATCAAATATAAGTATATTAGAATCTTACAATTCATGACTTCCACGTCTTACATAGTTGTTGTAATTTCAGTATCTCGCATACAGATATGGAAAAGTTATTTGAAAGTTGATGGAAATGGTCTAGAAAACATTGTTTTTCTTCAAACAATTAAACTTTGGCTAAAGAAGCCAAAGTTTAACCAGATTTATGGAGGTTGAGGAACAATTCTTGTGTCTTGATTATTTATATATGTAAGTTTGTTCTCACTTTCACGTCCTTTTTGCTCTCCAAACCCTCTAATGACGTGAAGCTTTAGGTGCTTCTTCATGCAGACATCGTCTCACACACCACACACTCTTTGGATTGTTGCGTGTGTGTGAGTGGTGTGTGTGTAGATGTTGTCCTTTGCATACAATACATCGCTGCTTGTGTTAGGTGCTCATGTGTCTTCTTACTGTTTTGTTTTTCTGCATACCTTCTAGGTGTGGACTTTTTGTCTCTCATCTTGACCTTTGACATTTAGGCGTGGCAGCTGAAGAGGACCAGAGATCGTCCTGAAGAATGCAGAAGTTATCAAGCTTGGGCCCCTTTCCTTTCCTTCCCTTCTGAAACTGTTATTTCCTCATGTTTCTACCTCTTTTATCTCTAGGATTTCTTTTATTTTGGTTGTTCTATGGTTTCTCTGTTCCTGTACCAAGCTTATGCTCTTTTTTATACATTACCTTTCAGAAAATACCCATACTTTTAGAACTTTTCAATTATTATTATTTTTTAATCTTGTCCTGTATGTTACAAATGTGAAAAGGTTCAAGGAGTGTAAATACTGTTCCAGAACTGTGAACTGCTTTTCTTCACAGTTTATTACATTTTTCCCCTTTCCTTTCATGTCGCCATAGCTACAAGATACATTCTGCCCTTGCATGCTCTCTGCTCGTTTTTTGTTTACCCCTCGGCCTTGTATTTTTTAAAGTCAACCCTATAAGTCACACCCCTGTCATACACTGCTTGTGTTTTGTAATGTAAGTCCTCTAATTATTTTTCTGCCTCTAGTTTGTTTTCTTAGCTCTTCTCCTCTTTCTCCTCCCTTCTTTACTTTCCCTTCTTCTTGCATCGTTTCCTGACCTTGCAGCTGCTGGGATCCTGTTCTGCTGGCCTCGCTCTCCCTCTGCTATTTGCAAATAAACATGAGATGACTGATAAGAGTGTGTCTGTACAAACAACAAGGCTCTTGACCGGTAAAACAGTAATGTAAGGATAGCTGCAGATTAAACATTAAACTTCAGGTCTGAGTTGTGTAAGAGGGAGATTTCAGGCTAAAACCTTCTGTGAAAGTGAAAGAAACCAAACTGTGATCTTCTGTTAAAGATTTAAAGAATAATTGTACCACAAAACTAATAAAGTGGCTTTTTTATTAGCTAAAATGTTTTTTTTGTTTTTTTAGCAAAGAGCTAAAAAAAAACAAACACTACAAAGCAAACAGCTGCATGATGATAGATTATTTGTTCTTTTTACAAATGTTTTTCCTAATCTTTTATACACAATTTACTTACAATATAGAAATTGTTCAACCCTCGATTGTTTCACCATTTTTATCACTTCCACAAATTAATCTAGATCAAATAATTGAGCTTTTTTAATCAAAAAAAGTGTACAAAAAAGTCTTTGTCAAAGTGAAAACTGATTTATACACAAATAAAAATTTTAAGCATAACATAATTGCATAAATATTCTCCCCCTCTAAAGTGACTGACCTAAGCTTTGAAACACTTATTTTATAATGTCTTTTTAATTGTCTTTATTTTATAGAAATCCATTTTCTTACATAAAAACCAAAAATTACATTAATATTTGTTTTGTAAAAGCAAAGAAAATAGAAGAAAGAAAAGGGTAAAACAGGTGAGTGCTTTTTTAATTTTTAACTCAATTCCCAAAGAAAGCTGGCATAGCTTACTTGTTTCAGATCATCAATGTTTTTAAAAACGACAGCGCTTGCTTGGTTGAAGGAATTAAAGAGGGTTTTTGTTTAGTTTGATAACCTTTATTTAACCCGGTCAGATTGAGACCAGAGAGTCAAAATGGCAACAGCAGGATCACATTGAAAAAAACACACAGACAGACAACACTGCAGTGATATCACCATATTTCTAAACTCCTTAAACGAGTCTGAGCTGCATTTTAATATCTGGTCAAATCAAGGATTCTTTAAATCAGTTTGAGATTCATTCAAGCTTTTTGTGTGTGTGTGAAACCACAAGAAATATCTTTTTGCACGCATCAGCTGTATATTAATGAAAGCATACTGGCTTCACTAGCAGATTATTTCACTTACAACAATACATTTTTTCATGTCCTAAGTTATGATCTGCAAGTGAAACTAATACTTTTTTCAGTCAATAGTAAGGAATAAATTATTTAAACCAGACTTCTACATGTTTCTGAAAGGTTACTTTTAAGTTAGGTTTGTCTTATCTGTGGTGTAATAAGATATTGGCATTATTACTAGACCACAATATAACAATTTGTGTTTCTGCAGTGTGAGAGTCTGTCTGAGCAGCAGCTGGATGTCAGTACTTAGTCACGGATGCCTGTGCCAATACGCCATGAATCACACTGTGAGGACCCACTAGGATTTATTTAGCCAAACCCGACAGCTCACTGATAATGATAGGAATATAGGAAACGTTGCCCATTGCTGCAAACTTCCAGTCCATTATGTTGCGGTCAGGTCGAACATCGCCAAGATCTCGCCTCTTTGATAACACAACTCTCCAGAGCGGGGCCTCGCACGGGCGTGTCGTGTTACACACAAACACACACAGCCAGCTGCCTTTTCTTTAGCCACTGGGCTGCACAGGCAGACGCTGTTATGTAATAACATCAGGAGAGCATTATTTAACTATCATTCATAGTATTGCAGCACTGCTTTCTGTTCATAGTGACTGTTTCTTAGAGCTTGTGTTGCAGCAGAAGGGGGCAGTGTGCTGCAGGTGTTGCACAGGGAGGTTAAGTGTCAGGTGAGAAACATTATCTGCTTCACCTCAATCTTTCAAACTTTTCTTCGCTCCTTTAAACTGTTGCTGTCTCACGTTGTGTAATTTTCACTTCCGTTCCATTTGTTTACGTGGATCATGTGGGCCACTTTTGTTGAATTTGGGAGTTTGTGATGATGGGAATCACTGTTTTCCCCCAATAAAACCCCGACCATGTGGAACTCGTTTTCATTTTTTACACTCAGTAATAAATATGAATAGTTCATGTAACAAAAAAGAAATGATGAATGAAAGAGCAGAAAGAAGTATAAACGTATACTATCTACTCTCTTTTCACACAAAAAGAAACTTTAGCTATTCAACCCAAATGACTATTACAGACATATTTCAAATACATAAAACATAAACTAAAAAAATACACAACAAAATGTCAGTTTATTCAATATCATATTGAGTAATATGGATTTTTAGATTTCTTTTAAATACAGAAAATAATTTAGACCGTTTTATCTCACTGCATCCTTCCATCATTGCCATTTGAAACTTAATTTTGAAAATGTCATTTCCTTTTAAGTTGCATTTTCTTTCTGTCTTTACAAATCTGTTTTCAATATTGTTTGGCTAAAAAATGATGCACTTTCAAATACATTTTATTTGCAAAGGGAAGTTTTCCTTCTGATGTGTTGATAAGGGTTTATATTGGCTTTGTGTGATCCCACGTATGACTAACATCTCCTCGTAAAAGAAAAATTAAATCTGTATAATGTTTTACAATTTCTACTCCACACTTTCACACTATGTTAAAGGAGCAGTATTATGTTATTTTCCAGGCAGAGTATAACATAATCAAGTAACTATGTTGCCTTCTGTTGTCATAAAAATGCTGCATACATCTTAAATATGACTTAAAAAAAAAAAAAAACTTGTAATTTGATGCCTTGTTTCTTTAAGAAACTCCTGCTCTTTCTGAGACTCCGCCTCCAGGAAATCATCACAACATGGCTCCTCTATTAATCCTTTTACATTTTTATCAGTGTTTCACTGAAAGAAGCTCCTAATTACAGCAGATACATAGTTCCACCAGGTGTTTGCTAATTACTGCTGGCTAGTCTGAAGGAGCTGAGTAGGGGAGGGTGCTGTGTGAAGCAGAAGTTCGGTAGATTTTAAACTATGGCAATGAGAAGGAACTGCATCTTAAAGGCGGGTCTTGGTCCACCCAGGTGTTTTGCCCAGTTGAATAGTTGCCACTGGAGATTAAAGGATTTATCAAACATTCATGAAAGAACAAAGGCAACATTCTAGGTGTTTAAGGCTAAAAAAGTCAACTTCACATTACCCTGGCCCTTTAAACCCCTGCATACAGACTCTGTTGGAGCATTTGGAGCTGAGCCAGGTGTCATAACAGGGATTCTGTGAACAGCTACGACCTCTGTGGGAATGTTAGAGCGTGGATGTGGGTGTGGGAGGGTGTGTGTTCTTGGAATCGTTATTCTTATCAGCTTCAGGAGAGTCACCAACATTAAAGATACTTTCCAAAACAATACCCTGCAGAAAAAATAAGCTTTGCATTACCAGCTTTTATCTCTATGCAGCATATCGGCTGGGTAGGAAATAACAGGATCCCCTCCCTGCTTCTATGACTTTTTGCTACCTTCCCTTCTTTTACATCTTTTTGTTCCTCTTTTTTTTTTTGGCTTTTCCCATTGTTCGGTCAGTTTAACGACTCCCTTGTACACGCAAATCTGCTGCACTTGTCCATATTTTCCTGAGACAAAGCCTTTATTGTTTAACCTGTTTTCTCAAATATGTTCTTAATAACGTGTTTTACAGTACTATAAGCAGCAGAAGCCAGGAAAGTTCCGGTAAATCCAGGTGGAAATGCAGTGTTACAGGAGAACAATGGGGAGGGGAACAAGGCAAAAAGGAGACGCCTAAAATTCAAGAGTAAGGTTGTTCAAAGCACGGTCTGTAGACCACCGTCTATTTGTTATATTGGTGTCTTAGACCCTCAAAAATGGCTTTCTAACATTTCAAATGATAACTGCTAGTTATCATTCGCTTTGGTTCTCATCTGATCTTGAATAACTTCAGACCAGAGCAAGATGGGTGCGATCTTTCAACCAACTTCATGTAGCATAATAGGTTCTATTTAAGTAATTTCTAGGTTCTGGAGATCTGATAAAAAATGGGCCTGGGCATGGCTAGCGAAATCAGATAATGATTTGACAAGGGGTTTCACAGATTTGTTTGGAGAGATTGTTTTCCTCTATAAAAAAGAGAAAAACCATTTAAAAATGATTTATGGGTTTACTCAGGTTATGCCTGCCTGATACTTACCTTTCTTTGACAAGGTGTTTCTTAAATCTTTGGTGGGGAGAATACCTTTTCACAGCAATTTGCCTCAACAGTATTATATCTTTATCATTTCCCTAACCCTCTGTATGTAGAATTTATCCTTCGTCCTTCCATCCATTATCTTCTGTTTATCTGGGGTCAGGTTGTTGGGGCAGCAGCCTAAGCATGGAGCCCCAGACTTCCCTCTCTCCAGCCACTTGGGCCAGCTCTTCCGGGAGAATCCCAAGGAAGTGTCAGGGTCTTCCTCTTGGTCTGCTCTTGGAGGGATGTGGTTGGAATACCTTACCAGGGAAATGTCCAGGAAATGCCTGAGCCACCTCAACTGTCTCCTCTCAATGTGGAGAAGCAGTGGCTCCACTTCCTCTTGGAGGGACTCTGTTGAGAAGGTTGATGACCAATCTTCTCAACTCATCTCTAAAGTTGATAGGGTGAGATGGGGAGGGAGTGCCCAGACACGCTGCAGAGGAAACCCATTTCAGCCATTTGGATCTTTCAGTCACTATCCAGAGATGAAGGTAGGAATGTAGATGTCCTGTTAAACCGAGAGTTTTGTTTATTGGCTCAGCTCTCTTCACCACTACAGCTCGGTACAGCGCCCGCTTCACAACACGTCGTCCTAATCCACCGATTGTGCTCCTGCTCCATTTTTTCCCTCATTCGTGAACAAAATCCTGAGATACTTAAGCTCCTCTATTGGGGCAGGACTTCTTCTATCCTTTTCCAGCTCAAGAACATGGACTCTGATTTGGAGTCACTAAATTTATCTTTCCTCTTTTGCTAATAAAAACATCACCTTCCCTTTGAAATGTTGTTATAAAATATGAATCTTTGGACTGTACGCTCTTAAAGAATAAGAAGTACAAGACAAAATAATTCTCTCAAAATGATTACCTAAGGAGTTCAAGGGGTGACGTTAAGACTGTTTAAATTCTTTAACATGGGCGGGTCCCTCATCAGAACAAATCCACACTGTGTTTTCAAGTTACGGTTAAAAGGAAAACTGTGAATGAGATTTTAAGTGTGAGGGGTGTGAACACACATAGGCCAGGTGTAGACTTGTATGAATAATTAACTCAGGAGAGGGACCACAAAAGGTGTTGATGCGTCAGCACCAGTCATATGATAGTGTACACAGAACCTCTCAAACAGAAGCTTTGCCACCTGTACAATTTTCAGTCATTCATCGCTTCAGTGTATACACTATTAGCCCTATGGAGTTAAACAAACCATTCATCAAGATAGCTTGATACAATTTTAATGGAGGTCATCAACTTCAACAACTTTTTTGATGTTTTAAAGGTACAATTGTTGCTACCTCACTCTGTTACACAACAAAAGCCAGATTCGCTGCCTCCTGCACCCCCTCAAACTAATAGCAAGATTTTCTAAATAACCCAAAAGAAAAGCCGCCCTTCTTCCCTCATGCTGCAGAAAAACAAGAAACTAATAAACACATGAAAACCCTTCAGGGTAAACTCATGTGCTAGCTCATCTGGTTTTGTATTGAGTATCTTGCCCAGACCTATTTCTGAAACTCAAATCTCCTGTTACATATGGATTCTGTTCTCATTATGAAACCCAACCATGAACACTTAAGGTTTTATACCACAGTAAATAGGACATGTAATTAAATTTTCAGCATAAAAAGTAGGAAAATTTGTGTCTGAGAATTTCTATTCGCTACGAAAATGCTCCTTGATAGTAAATCTGATGCTGTTGGGAAGCTTGTTTATTTCCCCTTGAGTGGCAGCACATTTGTGGCTTGAACATCAGATGAGTTGAGCATTTGGATTGAACTTCATTGGGTGTCTGCACACATTTTCTCTCTGTTCCAACTAAGACATGCACTTTCATTTTGTGTTTGAATGCTGCTTTAATCTTGGTCCAAATAACTCCTGACTGTGGCTGTCCTGTAACATAACTGATTTGATCAACAAGCTATGCCAGGCTAACATGGACTCTCTTTGGCCTTGATGCAAAATTCTGAGTCATGACTTATAGACACTATACATAAAGCACATGTGCAACACGTCTACAAAATGTATGTAGGTGCTAATAAAATATCAGCATGGAGCCAATATTCATTACTTTAATGATTGATTTACAATTGCATCATAGCCTTATGCATGGCAATCTAATCATATGATGAATTTACCACCCTTAGTAATTAGGGTATACATTTTCAATAGCCAAGTAAATGAGAATAATCAGATGTAGAAGAAAGCATAATATTAATAATAAATATGATAAATATGGATTTGGAAAGAATACACACACAGTGACTAACATGTTCACCTGGTGCTAATCTGATGTTGACCTATTTCAGGCAGGAGGCTGAACCAGTTTGTAGTCCCATTACTCCCATTAATCATCATATTACCTACCACAGGAAAATCTCTTGTTTGAATTGTGACCGGATGTGATGGGCTAAACACACACACATGCAGATGAACACACACCCACGTATATATCCAAACAAGGCAGCGGCGCAACAGTCCTTCATGTATTAGTTTATTCAACCTGTTGATATGCGTGTCTGTACGTAGCCAGCTGCGTCTGTGTGCACAAGTGGATCCACAGATGGTGAAAGGTTAGACCGGACTTCAAAGCCTTTTTTTCTTGCTATAACAAATAGGGTTGAGTAAGATCCTCAGGTTGGTGCTGATAGGTGAGGCTCTGACACTATATGAGCTCTTACCTATAAACATATACAGCTCAGACCACTCCTGTCATGTCCTCATTTTATTCACTCCGTATGCCGGTCTGAGGTGGGTGTGGCAGCTCACTAAGGACAAATTACTGTCATGGACTGTGGGATCAATTTCTTAGGAAGGGCTGGACAATAGAATTACAAGGAATTTAAAAGTGAAACTAATAATGGATACACATGAACCTTCTTTCTTTCTTTTCTGTTTTTTTTTTTTTTCACAAATAATTTTTTTTTATTTTTCCAAGGAAAATAATTTTGGATCGTGTGCTCATGGCTTATGAGAACCATCTGTTGGCAAACATACATTATCCTTTAGCTCTTGCACTTTTTCACATTAGCTTAAGCTACTATAGTTATTGGACTTCTAGAATATTGCAAAACGTGGTGCCTAACTGTGTAATGGAAAGGTAAATGATTCACAACAAATGATTCAAAATATCAATCTGAAAGTAAAATATGTTTTCACTCCTATGAGACAAAACGTTGTACAACTTTGTTTTACTGAACCTGGTGTTGCTAATCTACTGAGTTGTGTTCCTAATAGAGTTACAGTTATTTTTGCCTATATTTTTTTGCAAAAGCACAATTATATTGGCTGGAGAATAAAAGTGAACATGAACTTCCTCCATTCGGTTGTAGATTCAGAAAAGCTGAACTACTTGGTGAATTAGCCTTTTTTTAACTTCTCAACTTTTCAGCACCACTTTTATGTTTTGTACTTTGTTTGTTATTGCTCCATCTTTACAAATAATGCATACTGATTTAATGTTGCTTACAGTCTCAATGATTAACAGGTAATGTTCGACATGACATATCGACATAGCCGGCCCAAGACGAAGCCTATGGAGCAGCTGCTTAGGGCCCCTCTATAAAAGCTTCTATTTGAACACAGACCATAGATCCAGAACTGTAGAATTTGTTTATTGAGAAATAGAATGGTATCAAATTTGATTTACGTTTTAACAGAGATAAATCAAACTAATTTGAAATGCTTAACTTTTACATTTTACATTTTACTGGCAAGTTGACTTTATAAACTCTGATATGATGCAGTTTATAAAGTGGTGCAAAACAATAAACATGCTGTGTGAAGCGTAACATCTTCTCCAGGGGCTTCAACCACTGGCCCACAAACCCCTCAGCCCATTGGGTAGATGCCCAGCACTCTCCACATGCAAGTCCACCCCTGCATGAACATCTACACCTGTCTGTAGTCTTCACCTTTAACATTTTCTATTCCATTACTTGCCTGCTTTATAAACTTTCCACTCCTCTTCTACACACTTATGACCTGTCAATATAGTTTCCCACCTGAGCTATGGATCTCTGCAGCTCCTCCAGAGTTACATTTAGCTTCCTGTCTCCTTTTTGGACTCTTTGCCTGACCCGTCTGTTTAGTTGGATCACCATGACTTGGTAGGTTTGCTGTTGTGTCAGACCCTTTCCATTTTCAGACGATGGACAAATAGTGCTCTGAGTTAGAGGTTTAAAACTTGAGATATTGTTTTATATCATATCATGACTCGTCTGATGTGATACTCATGCTGTTTGTCCTCAGAGAACAGCTGTGTTTACATTGAGGTTAAATGACATGCAGGTGACTCTGCTGACTCATTTAGAGACCTCTGAAGGCCCCTGGTGTCATTGGATTTTACTTATGAATATTAGAGAAAAGGGCTTTCAATAGAAATACACTCTTTTCAGATTTGATGTTATTTTTCTTCCACTTTACAACTACATATTACTTTATGTTGGTTTATCACTTAAAATCTCAAGAAATAAGCTCCAGTTTGTGGATTTAACACAATGAAATGTGATAATGTTAAAAAAGTATTCATGCTTTTCTGAAAGCCAGAAAGGTTTTTGGTACAGCTCACATGTAGTTAAAATCTACATTTAATTTCTTGTTCTGTAATTATTCCAAAACTTTGACCCCCATCAGACCCCCATCACACACCAGATCAGTTCAGGTTCAGACTGAGGTGCCTCCTTTTAAGGCCAGATTAGAGGTCTTGGACAGAAGACCGGTGAGGAATTGGACACTTCACATTCTTCCTCTAAGCTCATAAAACTAGCCATGCCTTCACAGTGCAGCTCTTGTTCTGTCTCAACCGTCTCTCTCTCTCTCTCTCTCTCTCTCCCTCTCTCTTTTTTGCACTTTTACTTCAGTGTGCTCCTCCTGCTCATCCAGTAATCCCATGCTTGTTTTCCCCACCTTGCTGTTTGCATGTAAAACAGTCTGTGAGGTTACCAGGAATCCCTTCTCCTCCTGTCTTCAGCGTAACCTGCCCTTCAGTTCAGCTTCTGCTCATGGCGCTCCACAGCACCCCCTAATGTCTGGAATACTCATTAATCTAATCAAAAACTGTTGCATAAACTATGGATGAGACTCTTTCTCTGTAATGATAGCATAGATGTGAAACAAGTGACTGAGGACTGTGTAGCTGTGGCTGAAGCTTGGTAAGTAGTTACACTGGTTGTGACATAAAGTTTAAAACAGGAACAAATGTAAAAGAAGAGTTTGGATAAATGTGTTGCAACCCTGAGTGAGAAAAAGACCTGACGTAATATTGAAATGTTTTTTTTTTTTTTTTGATTGAGTTATATTGAATAGAACTTAAATCTCAACATCTGTTACAAAAGTGCATAAACAATGCAAGGATCTTCATTTCCAAGTGGGACAGCTTCATAGCTAACTGTGAGAAAGTTGATCTTAACAGAAAACAGCAGATTATCGCTTAGATCAGGAATGTCCAACAGGTTGTTGGACTGAGGATGTGTGTCCGCCCAACTGCAGCTCAAGAACGATACGAATTTGACCTGTCCACTATAGGTGGTTGACTTTTTGTTTTCAAAGCAGGGTAAAACTATAACCAACATAATTTTCTTGTAATTGAAAATGCAACATACAACACAAAGTATTTGTTTGCAACATACAACACAAGCTTTTCTAATTAGTAGAACCACGTCAGTCCAGATATTTTGACTTTTCCACTCCCAAATCAGCTTTTATTAAATTTTCTGAATTTGGCTTATTATACTAAGCATTTATAAAGAAAGTGACCCAAATCTTGTTCTTGTAACTGATAATAAATGGGCCCAGAGGAATATGAAAACATGGTGCTTTTATTTTTAATACAGCAAATGTGGCAAATACTTTTTTTACAATGAATAACATCCCTTCCCTGAAAAAAAAAAGAATAATTGAACAACTTTATTTTGTTGAATTAAGTTTTCTTTTTTTTTTTTTTTTTTGGTGGGGGGGCTTTCAAATTCTTTTAAATCGATGATTTTGTCAAAAGGTTTGGGAATTCCTGGCACAGGCAGTTAAATTTGTAAGAAAAAAGCAATAATTTAAGTCAGTGTATTTACATAAAAAGTTATTTCAGTCCAATTACACATCCATTCCAACTCATCCTAGTTATCAAGCAATGCAGTGAAGTTCAATTTATTTTGGTGTGTTAAAAAATATTCTGTCTTGATATTAAAGAGCAAAGACAGGAAGAAACCTCTAGTATCTCATCTTATACTCTCAGGACATAGTGACAGTATAATAATATGTAAAAAACAAACAAACAAAAAAAAACATTTTTATTTAAAAAATTACATTCTGCTGCTTTATCCATTCAGACGTTTTTTATAAAACATGCTCAGAGCCTCGTTGGACCACGTTGAAACATTTTCACTCTGATCTCATAACAGCCTAATTTTCCAGATTGCCAAACGAACTTGTTTTAGTTCAGGAAAACATGTGTGGCAATTAAAACCTTTCTCAGGCTTTTATACCCAAATTAGTTTCACAGCGTGAGGCCAAATCTCCTGACAAATTCAATGTGTTGGGATCAGGTAAGGTGAACATTGTTCTAGGACTGCGAATAGCCAGGATTTTCTTCTGGTTACTCAGCCAGTAACCTCAGCCTGCATGTGGAGATGACATTCAGCATTGTGGTCAATGTGCAGTTCATACTTCCCCATCCGTTCAACCACAAAGCTGATGTGAGGCTAATCTGTCCAGCTTTAAACAAGCGAGTCCACCAGGTCCCTCCATTGTTGACCACACCCATCTTGCCATTCGTCTGTCCATCCATCCAGCTGTATGTTCATCTACTCCAGTCTGAACTCAGTGATCCAACTGATCCAAAACTATGTGAAATATGTAATTTTTCCTCATTAGCGATGTTCAATGTGTTACAATAACCTAATTTACCTGTTAGTAGGGCTGTTCATATCAATCTAAATATTGACAACCAGGTGAGATCAATACTAGCGTGATCCGATTGATACATTTGCTTCCAGTTTCTCTCCCAAATTCTCTCCCTAACGTCTCGAATTTCCTCCCAGAGTTCATACCAGTACATATGCAGGAATTAAAATGTTAAGTACCAAGAGCTTACATTTTAAATTTGAGAGCAGGAATATTGTGTAAAATTGTAATTTGCTCATAAAACGCATTTTAAGCTACGTAAACCTTTGCCCTATTTATCATAACCATAATTGAAGTCAAATCACCAATCAAAAAGTATCAACTTTAGGATCTGCTATACTTACTTTACTGAGTAAGTACTAAGTTGTCTTCATAATGCAAAATCACAAATTTCACCAAGTGTTTTTGGTCTAGTTTCTAGTTACAAATATCTTAAATACACTTGAAATAGGATGAAAAGTTTACAAGTAACTTTTAAACTCAATAATACCTTAATATTGATGAAATAGTCCCTAATTCTAAGTGAAATAATCTGCCAGTGGAACAAAACATTTTAACCTACAATATGGAAAATATGTCCTGTTCCATTGGCAGATTATTTCACTTTTAACTAGTCGTTTTTAAATCAATATTGAGGAATTATTGACTCCCATATCTTGTTGAAAACTTACTTGTAAGTTGGTTTTGTCTTATTTCAAGTGTATTCAAGACACTTGAAATAAATTAGACCAAAATTACTTGGTAAGATTTTGCTTTTGCAGTGCTGTCCTGATGTAGTAAGGATATGTAATCTGTTTTAGTTTGCAGCTTTCATACCTGTTCATATCACAGTTTTCAAATGTGGACTAGACCTCAGTCGGTATAGAAAGTAATCCCCTGCTCACATTTCCTCATTATCTTCATGCACCAGAGTTCTTTCCCCCACAACTGTCCTCACAAATCACCAGCCTATCCTGTTGCAAGCCTCTGCTGTCATCTTGTTCTCCCTGCACTCCTTCACCCCACACTTCACTGTCACTCCTTTCCATTGACGTTTGCTCCTGTTTTTTGTCTCTCTTTTCTCTGTTTGACCATTTTAGCACATTCCAATCCTCTTCTGTCATACCTGTTTTCCACACAGCCAAGATTTCCCCTCCCCTGCAGGCCAACATTTGGACAAAGACGCTGTGGTGTTACTTTGGACTCCCTGCATGCTCTGTTCCTAGCTACTGCGCACAGGGAAGTGCTAGTAAACATGGCCTATTTGCTGTGAGGATTATGTATATGTGTTTTGCATGCTAATTGAGGGTTTATATAATTTTTTTAACTTTTGCTCCTGGGTTATGAAAGTATCTGGTCTATCATTAAAACCTATACATTTTGGTGCACAAAAAGGTTAAAGAACCAAATCTAATCCAGATTTATTCGCCCTCTATGAGTCAGTCGTGGTCTGGACAGGAAGCATAAAGCCAGAACCGAGGCAAAGATTTGGACATGCTTGGATGATTTTTTATTTTTTTTTTACCACTTCTTTTTTCTCTTCCTCACAAGGAGTAGCCATGAGGCAGTGAGTCACATCAACATTATTTCCTCTTTGCGAGTGCCAGTTGTTTAACTACACCATTGTGTTTCTCTGTTATTGTTCCCTTTCATTTTGCCAGTATACAGTTTTGTTTACTCTGGAAGGTGTTAAAAGCCTAACCACATTTCACACTGTGATTTTTGTAGATAAAGACCCAGGTTTGATACAAACTTTTACTGTCTGAGAATGCAGCAATGTTTTTCAAACACTGGCTCAATTCTGAATTTTAAATCTTCAAGTTTGGATTACACAGGAATTAGATGTGGCTAAACACTTTATGGGAAGCTGATTAAAGCCAAAACCCAGCGCTTCAGAGAGCACAGAATATAACTGTTTGCTCAGCTTTCTGTCAAAATGGTCAACAGAGCTGTGTTTCCATTGACCATATTGTTGCACAATTTGACTTTTCAAAAACAAATTTGCTTAATGGAACAGGCAATTTAGAAAAAGACTGTCATTTTTTGATAAACTTTGGCGCGGGGTGCCTTAGTGCTTGACACGGCCGTCACAGGTTCGAGTCCCAGCCTGGTGACGTTTGCAGCATGTCTTCTCCCTTAGTTATCACCCACTTTCCTGTCTGACCACTTTCAAATAAAAGCTGCTAGAGCCAATAAGACCTTTAAATAAAGTTGTGTTGCTAGGATGAGGTGATTTTTCAGTGGTAGCATTTGGAAAACTGCAATGGAAACAGTTTATTTGCTTGACACGAGTCACGTGATCAATAGCAGCACAACCACCAAGAAGACGGGAAGTAGTTGGATCATTGCACATCTTGATTTTTAATAACGTGTGAACAGGTTTATTCAAGTGTGCCTTCAAGTGCTTTCCTAATTTAAAGGAATTGCAAAATGTTTTTTTTTTTTTTTTTTTAACATTTGTGGAATATGGACAAAGTTTTGTGCACGTTTATAATGGAAATGGCGCCAGTGAGAACAATAACTGTCAGAATAACCTGTGGGTGATCTCATGTGGTAAAGCAGCTGGCTTAAATTACACACGACAACATGAAATCCAATCACCTGAAGTTCAAAGAGCCATGTGGAATTCAGTCCTGATTTTTCTCAACTTTCACCCGCTATAACTGGCCACAAATTTGTGACAAATTCCTCATTCTGCGGCAGATAAACCTCAGTCCTGAAAGTTATGTAACAAGTTTGGACTCAAATATTTTGTTGCAGTGGTGCTGAGGTTGCTGCACTTGTCCAAAGTGAATTACGACTGTCCTCTCACTCCACTTCCAGGATGAAGTGCTGTTCTTTCATCTCAAACCAATAGTTCAACTTGACCTCTTTGACATTTTTCTATCTTGGCTTTAATCTCTTGTCTCAGTGAGGAAGAGTTGTCAGACTCTGCGGCGTTGTAACCCAGAGGGATGATGCCTTAACAGCTTTGGAAGGCTGCACACGCAGTACCAGCCACTTATTGTAACTGTTTCACTTGCTTCAGGTCAGAGGAATGTCAGGGGAATCCTAAACCAGGGATCCTCAAAGTTCACTGGGATGACTAGAGAGATAAAGTTGACACAAACAGAAATAAAGTTTCAGCTTAACTGTGAGAACTGAAGGCACTTTATAGAAACTGCTGGGAGAGGAGGAAAACCAAAGCTGGGTCAAATATGGACTGGTCCAACCATGGGTTGATTCAACTGAGGAAGACTGGGTTATGGGTGTGACCCCAGCATATTGAGTTACCTTTTCAACCCATACAAATGATTTAATGCTCTGAATGAATAAATCTGTTGTCACACTGTTGCCTATCTTGCCACATACTGTCTTTGAAGTAGGCTTGGTGTTTTTGTAGCATTTCCATTGTGAAAAGTGAGCAGTTGGCTGGAATTCACAGTGTTCTGCACATCATGTCCAGGTAAGTTACTTTACTGAGATATCACCTTATCATTTTGTTTTTTTCTCATATGAAATATGTATCAAAGTTGCATTGTTTCTGCAGCAAGAGTGCACATGAGAGGTATTAATAATAATAAAACACAGATATTATTATCATTTGTCCCAATGTCCCAGGTTTGTGCCATTGAGATCAAAAGATCACTTTTACAAGAAGGACCTGGCTACGAATGGCAGCATACACAAAATATATAGAAATACACTCAGGAAAAATGATTGCACTTCTACAACTTGAAAAGTCTCAAATACAAGAGTTTTGACAAATCCAAGACAAATCTGTGGCATGCTGGATTATCAGGCAGTCAAAGTGTTTATGCTGCACCAGCTGTGTTTCCATTAACCATGCAAATCCACAAATTTAAACTGCAAAAGAAAATGTGCTTACCTGGAGCAATTTAAAAAAACTCATGTTTTTAGATAAAAAAAGTTAATTCAATAGTAGGAGGTGATTTTCCAGCTGTATAAAAATAGATGTATTTCTCAAAACTGTTATGGAAACATTTCTTTGCATCACACGAGTCACATAATCAACAGGCAGATGTTACTACTGCTGAAAACAACGAAGAAGACATCAAGAAGTGGTAGGAAGATGATAGTTTGTTCTGTTTTTTTGTTTTTTTAGACAATGTGCAGCTGGCTCCACCAGAGCTCTCTTATCATCACAGTTCATAAATCGCCATTCTAACGTGTTGAATTCATAGCTCTTCTGTAAAATCCTCAAAACATCGCATACTTAGACGCTCCCACGACAAGCCCTTAAGGAGCACACAAATAAATACAGGAAAAAGCCTCGACATCTCCATCACTACTTTGATTGACAAAACAATAATAAAGTTTAAACCCAAAATTTTACAGCTGACTCTTATGGTCCGTTTGTTTTTGTTTGT
The DNA here is from genome assembly GCA_903066825.1 of Alfaro cultratus. NCBI lineage: Eukaryota > Metazoa > Chordata > Actinopteri > Cyprinodontiformes > Poeciliidae > Alfaro > Alfaro cultratus. Next base: position 16,455 of record CAEFZX010022385.1, on the reverse strand, counting down.
TTGTTTGTTTTTCTTTTTATTATTTAGATTTAGTTTAAGTTGATTTCGCTGTGCTTTTTTATTTGTGCATTTATGTTGCATAAAAAGTGTTTCCATTGGAGTTTAGCAAAATAAACTAATTTCAATGTCAAGTGACTTTATTTTTGAAATGTCAAATTGGGCAAACACAGCAGGAAGTGAAATGGAACACAAGAGAAATACAGCCAGACTTATCAAATCAAAACAGGAACTAAGAACAACAATGGAACAAAATCAATAACTTAAAAACTGTAACTGGAAAATTAACCCAGGCTGAGTCTTAAAGGACGAGTCCGTCAGAACAACAGTACATAGAGTCAGTCATGGAGCTTTGTTCTTCTCAGTGCAGCTTTGGGTAAACCTTTAACTTAGAGAGTAACTTTCAGTAGTTAAAACAAATTATTTTGAATTATAACTGAAATAAAACTTATTGTAGAAATAATGTAGCTTCATAGGGCCTTAATAGATCTGTGTCTATGAATGTGACCCATTTAAACGCCACTGTTGCATTTCTATTGTCTCAGCTGCAAAGACATTTCACAAAGCTCTGCACAGGTAAAACTATTCCGACTTTGGCACAGTGCATGCTTTTGGTGGTGTGTTAAGCTCGGCCCAGCAGCAAATCTACCATCATCTGAACCTAAACATGGTGGTGTGCCACAGCTTCCTGTGTGCATGATGCCTCACACACCCAAGACCTGCATACATTAACCTGGAGTATGAAAAAGGACAGTACACCTCCAGCCTGATATAGAGACTTCTTACTTTATACTTTATACATCTTACACATTATGTTAAGGTTCCATGACAACAGCAACATTTTCTGTAAATTAAAATCAATATAACTGGTTTGTCACCTTATGCCAGTGTTCATTTTGTGCTATAATAATCCGGTTTAAAGACATAAATAAGGATTTTTATATCAAACCTTCTGGGTGAACCACATCCTCACTCTTCTATGAGTCATGTTTACATGGTGACAGTTTCAAACAGTTGCTAAACACCAACCCAAATACAGAAAAAACCCAAACTGAAACAGATAAAGCACAAAAAAAAAAACAGGAACTCAAGTCAGGCAGTACAGTACTGAAAATAGCGAGGATGCCGTCACTGGTTTCAGTTTTCAGAATCGCTAAAGATGATAATCTTATCACTGTGTAGAAACTTGGCACTGCTACAGACCATTAGATGCTGATGTTTTGATGTTTTGTTTTTTTATTTTCACGACAGCAGAGTATTTAGAGCAGGCAAAATAACTCTGCTGTTAGCTGTGCATGATGATCTCTAAAACTAGCAAAAAACACACTTCCGGATTTTACCCACAAATATTTTAGAAATAGAAACTTTCGTGATAAATTTCTCAATAGCAGAAAAAAAAGTAAGATTTTTGCAATACGACTGAGATCAGATCTTTCAGTTATCCATCATCTGTGTCGTCCATTTCCTGTGCTCCACTTGCTTTATTATCAGTTAGTTTATTTGTTCCCTCTTGTGGCTGCGAACATCAAGAGATTTAAACATCATGGGAAGCTCACTAATGTTCTCTGGCAAACTTCTGATGTCTAACTAGAAGAGCTGGATTTACACAGATTGAATTACACATATTATGTACTCTTCTGTTTAGGTATCTTGAAGGAAATTGCCTTTTCATGTTATTTTTGGGTATCAGCATAAAAGGAGACTGCATACATTGGCACTTTTAAAGGGTCAAAGTTATCTAAAATTGACTTTTGTCTTGATTCTATCATGCACATTTGAGAAATCCTTTAATCTCTATGGCAACCATTCAGCTGTGCAAAATGCCACAGTGGACCTAGCTCCACCTTCAAGCTCTTCATCAGAGCTGCAGTTTCCAAGTTTCCAAACTTCTGCCTCACAGAGCAGCCCTCTCCTACGACTCTCCCAGTCAGCTCCTTCAGACTAGCTAGCAGCATTTAGCAAACACCTGGTGGGACTGGGCTCATTCTCCTCAAACCCTGGTAAAAACGTTGCTAAAGGGTTAATAGAGAAGTAATGTTGTGATGACTTCCTGAAGGAGGAGTTTGAGAAAGAGCAGCAGTTTTTAAAGAGACAAAAACTCCTTCTATTTCTTTCCTTTAGTCATATTTGATATAAAGAGCATTTTTATAATAACTGAAGTTAACATAGTTACATTATTGTGCTATAAAATGGAACTATGTGCCTGGAAAACACATAATACTGCCCCTTCAAGATTTATATTTTGTTTTTAAAGTCCTTTATTTTTCTTTCCACTTCATAGTAATGTTCTACTTTGTGTTGGTTCACCCCATAAAATCTCAGTTAAATGTATCATGTACATAACATATCAACATTTGTTGTAATAACATGGCAAAATATTCAAAAGGGTGTGAATATTTTTGAAAAATTCCAAAAATATATCTTAAAAAGTAACAATCCAATGTGGTTTGCATTATGGTAGTTTTCGTTGTCATGCTTGGCACCAACACCAGGTGGCGTTTTTCCCTCTCAGCCCAAACCCCTCCCCCCCAATGTTCCGCTGACACGTCACGCCTGTCACTCGGCGGTCACGCATTAGCGTGGGCCCAGTGTAAACAGCAACAATCGGACTCTCAATGCGATCCACTTTGTTGTGAGTTTAAGCACAGACACACCCGGCTGCTGTCCAAAAACAGCTAACGCGGCGGGGAGTAACGCAAGCTGGAACAGGAATCTATACCTGCTTACTGAGTCTGGCATAATAGGGAACATGAGTTTGTTTGGTTAGAGGAGAAAAGAGGGGATCAAAAGATGAGATATGCATACAAAAAAACTCACTCATAAGATCCTCTCACTGGTCACATTACTGTTACTGACTCACACAGTTAACCCTGTGACCAACCCTTCCACACACAGTGAAAACACACACTGAACAAACAGGCCACTTACCCTCTGCAGAGTACTAATCTACTGTCTGAGGCCTGTCTGAAGGATAACGTTACACAAAAAATGCTTGACTGTTATGAGTAGATCCCTGCCTCATGTAACTCCTGATCTGTCAGTGTTGTTTGAGCATTCTGTTTATTCTTAAACAACACTCTTTCTGAATAGATCACAGTGTTACGCAGCTCAAAGGAATCAATCTGTTTCAAGTATAACGACATTACGTGCCTGTCGAGATTTAATATTCTAATGAAGCCGTTTGCTGGATTTGAGGAGCAGGAAGGGGAGGGGGTGATTTTCTAGGAGTTAGTGTTGGTCACATGCCCCAGAGTGACTCACTGTCACACTGTGTCACATTAGTGCACACTGTGAATTGCAAAAGTGAGCGAAATATCTAGAAGTTCACTTTGGATCAGTGCGAGGCAGAAGTTTGTAAGTAAATAGTACGAAGGTGAAGCCCAACCCACTCCTTGTGTTTGAGATTTCGTCTCCATGGCAACCTACTATACTACCTCATATGCTGTTGTCTAGTTTAGCTGCATCAGATTGTGATCACACAGGAAGGAAGCGCATACATTTCCGGTTTCTACACTCTCCATGAGCTGATTTCTTCACTTGTAATAACAGGGCTTCCCCTAGAGCACAGGTGTCAAACTCCAGTCCTCGAGGGCCACTGTCCTGCAGGTTTTAGATGTGCCACAGGTACAAAACACTGGAATGAAACAGCTTAATTACCTCCTCCTTGTGTAGATCAGTTCTCCAGAGTCCTGCTAATGACCTACTTATTCTATTCAGGTGGTGCAACAGAGGCACATCTAGAAGTTGCAGGACACCGTCCCTCCAGGACTGGAGTCTGACACCCCTGCCCTATAAGGATCTGAAGAGTTATGGACATATGAATATGAATATTTCTTATGAGTATCTGAAATGTTTCATGTGCTTATCTAGGGCCAATAGTTCCACAATTAAGTAACATAAACAGGTTGTTAAATAAAAACTCATGATAGTTTAAATAAATCTTCAAACTTAAATTTCTAAATTATATACCTAGATTGAAAAAATTTACCAAAACTTGAACTCTTTATACTTCTGAATCTTAGAAAAATCACTAAAGATAAGATAAGATAAATCTTTGTCATTGAACCATAATCCAAGGCTCAGCAGTACTTTGGAATTGATCTACTGACCTACATGAGGTGCAAAGACAAGTCCTGCATTAAAAACGTTTTCTTAATTGAAGTTCAGAAAAAGAAAAAGTGCTTTAGTGTGGCCGTAAAACAGACGACAATAAAATGTATTCTTTACACATGGTCCATTTATATTAGGAGTATGTAATTAATTTCAAATCTCCTGCACTACAGTCATAAAACTACTTAAATTGCTGTTATGGCTTCTCAGTTTATTTGCTGATTGCTCCACAGCAGATATCAGCCAATCATGTTATCTATAACAGTGCTGGCACCACCAAAAAATTTTGATTGTTGAGGTTGACAGATAAAATAAATTTAGGACGTTCTGCAACAAAGGACTGAGAAAAGTTTTAAATAAACCCAAAAAGTACAGGAAACTTATGTTAGGGTTTCCCAAATGGACATCTTATAATCACAACCATGTTGGATAAACAGACAGTAGTGGATTTATGGCAGGCATCCTATTAATGGTAAATTTGTAATATATGAAAAAGATATGTCAGATCAATGAGTCTTCAGTTATTATCTGTTATTTCATCGTCTTTTGTTGTTAAAGGCGTAAATCAAAAAGTAAAGGGAAGGTAAGAGTTACTGCCTGAGCCTAAGAGTAAAACAACATTGGGTTCAAATCCCAGCTGCTGCTTTAGAGTTTACATGGCCTCTCCATCCATGGAGGTACTCCAGCATGTTTGGTTAATTGCCTGTTCAAAACTTCCTCTTACATCCACCCATAACACTGAAGTGGATTAGGTGGTTATTAAAGAAGGAGGGGATTAAAATTAAAGTGGTAAAGGGCAGAGTCCTTGCCGAATGAGCTGAAAAAGCTCTCTCTCTTTCTTCTGACTGCCAAACATTCCTATGCTGAAGGAAAAAAAAAATCCAAACCTCCAAGAGCTTTTTGTTGATCAGAAATTACAAACTCACCCATGCATTTCCCACAGTTTGAGACCAAATCCTGACCAGGCTCTAGAAGGGGGTTTACAATATGCTCAAAGACATTCACTGGCTTTCCATGACTCATCATGGGCAATGAAGGGCTTAGCATCTTCTTCAAAGACACTTGGACATTTGGGGTTCAGGGGTTTAGGGACAAACACTGCCTCCATAGGCATAAACAATCCAAACTACTGGATTACAGCAGATAATCAGTTTGCTACCTGTAATGCATTGCGGTACAGTCATAAAGAAACCTGAGTTTGTTGATACTCTGTGCTTCCTTCCCTTAACAGATGTACTAAAAATGTCTTTGATCAAAGACATGTGAGTTTACTACAGTTGCTGTACCAGTTGGAGCCTTTAGGACTATGGAACCGTTTTACCTCCCACACAAACCCAATCCTCCGCCCACTTCTTTGAGTCTCTCACATATGTGGAGGAGACGGCTAGATTACAACGTTGCCTCCTCCCTGCACAAAAAGTGCTGACGTGTTTTTTCTGCACTGTAGTTGAATCTTACTTCCATACAGAAGGGATGAGCGTGTCTTTTTATGAATGGATCTGTGACATGTCTGTCAGCATCTTTGTGGCAGTAAGAGGCACATAGGCCTGTCAGTTAGAGAGCTTCACTTGTATGTGGCACTGGCATATTTATCTACAGATGTACACACTTGAAGAAGAGGGTAGGAAAAATGCACATGGATGTTTTGTTATATTCTATGTTTGAGTCTCACACTCACTACCGGCCAAACAAATCCTCATCCTTTTTGTTTTCACCAGATCTTGAAAATATCTTGTCAATAAGCTGTGAACTGAAGATGAGCAAAAGTTGGTATTTTCTCATTCTGACAAATACCACTCTATGGCGTAAGTGTCACTTATCGCTACCAGGTTCTAATATGCTTTTGGAGTTTTCCCACAGCAACCCAAAACAGCCCCTTTTCCAGGCCCGGTGCCAGTGTTTTTCCTGCTACTTTTTTCCTTTCCATGCTCTTTCTCAGCTCCACTCAGACATTTGGTTGAAATGTGCTGGCATTTGAGACACACTGTAGGCATTGTTCTGGGGCTCCATGGGGTGGTCCCATTTCACTTTATGATGCTGGTAGAAAATTGCACTTTTCAGTAGCAAAGAATGACATGCTGCAATAAAGCACAGAGCATCTATACATCTGTTTATTATGGGTGGGCACTTTGAGAGAAAAGTGTTTGTAAATTTTTAAAAATCGTAATGGAAAGTTCCAGTTTAAAATTTAGCTTTGATATGACAATACATTGTGGAGGTGGAATGGTAACATTGTGGTGTTGTTTGCTTTGGACAGACTGCATATAGTGCAGTAGGTAGCACTGTTGCCTTGGAGACAGAAGGTCCTGGGTTTCAACCTTCCACTGTCCAAAGACATGATTGTTTGGTTAACTGGTCTCTAAATTGGCCGTAGGTGCGTATGCACAAGGTCATTCACCCTTTGTGTCTCTGGGGACCTGTTCAGGGTGAACCCTACCTCTCGTCTAACGTCTGCTGGAGAAAGGCGACTGTATAGGATAAGTGGGTAGAGATGATGGATTGATTTTTTCATTGGCCCTTAGGTTGCATTTTTTATGAAGCCTACAAAGAACAGCCATATCTTGGCATTTTACCTTCAACAGTAAAGTGTTTTCTAGTGCTTGACATAAAGAAGGAACAAACTCCAGGACCACTACCTTGAGATAACAGCTACCCGTTACAACCAGTTGCCACTCTTAAGGCAAAAGCTGCATTTCTTCTCTAGGCAAGACCATCATGTTTCCTCCAAACTTCACTTAAGATGAACAAATCTACTTGTTGTAACTAGCAGTGTGTGTGGTGGGATCCCATGGTGCTTAGTGGGCACAAAATGTCTCACCAAAATGAAGTTGGGGTTTCTGTGTCTTTGCCTGACCTATTGTTATGACCACAGATATGAGTGATTCTATATTTTAGACTTTTATTTTGAAGTTCAAGAGGAAGCTTTACTTGATCTGTTGAATTGACTCAGTCGTCTAATGATAATGCTAGTTGCAATGTCTCACAATCCTTGAAAATCTAAGCACCAAGAAGCGCTAAATTATTTCTGCTGCGTTCCTTTGGGTACCCTGCAGAAAAACAGAGAGTAACAGACAGATGAAATACAAATAACGGTAAAGCTGGCATCTGATTCATGGCTTCCAATTGGAGTTTAAGAGGGTGATTTTCACAAGGACGAAGTTCAAACCATCTCTACTATGGGTCATAACGGCTTAGGATCATATCCCCAATTCCAACATCTCGTTCCCTAATACTCTAACCAATTCCTCCTTTAACTGAATGAATCAAACTTTATATTGACTCGACCTCAATATAATCAGCAAACATTGTTTTCAATTTAGTATGCAAGAGGCAAGCATGTAAAGTCAAAGATAGCATAATGTGACAGTACAGCAGAGACATTTTAACTACACAACATGGCTTCAGAATAAACCTTTGTGTAGGACAGACACATCCAAAACTTTGCCAATAGACAGTTGACAGAACTGTTCTCCTTCTCACACTAACATGATGAGAAATCATTATATAGATGAACCACATGTCCAGACGAGGCAGAATGTCCACACCTGCACTTTATCTCCCACAGGAAAACTTCAGATTTTCTTGTTTTTCTAAAGAAAAATACATTATTATTCACCACTTTTGTGAAAATGTATGACAATCCTTATGTTTTATCTGCACATTATTCATTTCATCTGGGATAACTGAAACCATGCGCAACCTCCAACAAGGAGGAGCTTTGTGAGCGTTTAATTGGAAACAGACTGAGCTCAGTATTCTTCACTTGCACTTTTAGACATCTAAAAAAGACTGTGTGTCTTCATTTGTGCTTTCTGGTGTTTTTGTCTTTAAAGGACAGAGTCCACCCGCCCCCTCCGTTACCCTCTCTCACCCTCACACACAATTTCACAGAGTTCCAATTCTGGACAGAAATGTGTTTATCTTTCATTGTTTTACAGTCTGCACAGGGGCTGTTTGTGTTATGACTCAGGCTCCAAAAATGTGCAGAAGTCTTGAGGCATGAGTCTGGCCCAATTAACGTGAATCAGATTCTCACAAAGACTTTGTGTTTGAGCAACTTCTGTCCGGTCGGTTGCCAGGAAGAGAGGCGACTACAAATCTCCAGTGACACACAAGCCCTGAGCTGAGCTTGTTTCCACCACACAGCTACTCGCCTCACAATGCGCATTTGCACATTGTATGGCTTTGTGTACTGCCGTCTCCGTGGCAACCACGCCATTTCCACTGTAGTCACACATGTATCTGCATAAGTCATTGCCGGTCTGTGGTAAACCTCGTTGTCGTGGCAACGGTGGGTGTGGCTAAGGGGCGGGCAGAGGAGAACTGTAAGAGCAGGATCACACAAGGACACACACACACACCCCGCCCCACACACTCACACATATACGGAAACATGAGAGGACCGTGCAGCATGAATTAATAGAAAGAGGAGCCAAATGAAATGAGTCTGTGATTTAAATAAGAGGAAAAAGCTTTTCTGCACACAAGCTAACTCTTTGTGTTGGAAAGAAGAAGACAGCAAATCAAGAGAGGAACCAACTTTTTTGTGGGCGCTGGTAAAGTGGGCTCTGGGCCACTGGGCTGAGTGGGACCAGGTTTTTCCATGGAACATGTGTGCAACAACCTCCTCAGTTACATATCCATGCCTTGTTTTATTTTTTGCAAACTGAGTTATAAATGTTGAATGGCAATGGATGGAAAAGGCAGATTTATTGTAAATCTGATGTCGAAGCCTACCTATAGATTTTTTTTTTCAAGTTTTTACGCATGAACTCACATGGAATAAATGGTTAGATGCTTTGTTAAAGAAATACCTTTAGCTTATATAACCAAACGTAATAGTTACACATTACAACATCTCACTGCCAAAGAACTTAGAATTAGGTGGGTATTCTAACTCACCTTTATGTTTATTTATGGGACTCATATCTGGGAATTATGACACTAAACATGTACTGAAATGCAAAAAAATAAATAAATTGGCCAACTTTATATCCATTTAGTACTTTACAGTTAGTGAAGCAAGGAATATTTCAAACTCAGCAAAGTTGTGTAAACAAAATGGTTATTGTGAGAAAGAAATATTCCTAAACATGCTATACAAACCTTTAGCGCAAATAGACAATAAATGCTCCAAACAGGTAAAAATATTCATAAAAATACAAAGGGAGATGCAGAGCTAAAAGAAAATTCAAGCACATGTGAAGGTTTATCTTTTTACATTAAAGTGTGACATAGATTGAAGTTGTTGAAAATGATAAACAGAAACAAACAAAATGTTGTGAACGTCTTGCACATTGGTTCAATATACAAAATAAAGAACTAACATCAAATATCTTTCTTTCAGTTCACACAGTGTTGATGAAGCCACAAGCTTATGCAAACCACTTCCACATATGAAAAATTGCAGAGCCTGACAAACCTGAAGTACTTGATAACGGCTGCTGGATAGAACTGCAAATATCCTTTCATATACCACAGTGGGGAAATTCAGGTGTAACAGCTGCATTGATGCATGTAGGTTAACACAAAGATAAAAAAACATTAAGATATATAAAAACAAAATTAAGAATAATATACTTATAAAAACCATTATCAAAAACCGTGTACTCTGATCCAAAGAGCTTGCAAATGTGCATGTGTAATAGTGCATTAAAAGACAACAGATTATCTACTATATATGAAAGGCAACATGTGAAAAAAGTGGGGAAGAGTTTGTGAGAAACTCATTTCAAACTGTACAGCTGCTGCTGCACATTTCTGAGTCAGCAGCTCACTGACTTATCCACAGGTGTTACTGATTACCTGCCCAGATGTTACCCTGGGCAACCGTGGACCGCTGGCATGTGGTGGTTATCAGTAAAACCCAGTGTGCAATCCTGCGTTTGATGAGGAATGATAGGCATGCCTGAAATAACAGATGAGCGCCTGGTGGAGGACGACTGGAGGATTTACTGCCCTGAAACAGTGCGACTCCACCTGGACGCACCCTTTGAATCTTGACTGGCTGAAGGAAACCGTCCACCCAACTTCCTGTTGTGTCAGAAGAACGATCCTCTCTGTATATCAGTGTTGAGATTGCCCAGGATGTCTCATAATGATTCAGCTTACAGCACAGATTCAAGGTGGTGTGTTCCATTGTAAGTAACTTAAACAACTTTTTTTCTTCCTCCTCATTCTCAATTTAAACTTCAGCAAGTTGTCTTCCCCACGTCTAGACTCCTGGGTGAAGTAAGTGACTGCTGTGTCAGTGGCTGATCCCCAATATGTCCATTAATCAACTGAACATGTTTGCATTCTGCCTGTTCCCCTCCCAATCCATATATCACTGGACCACTGGACTTTATGCTCAATTGCCCAATAAATCCACCTGAAATGCAAAACGTATTACACTTGATCAAATTATGATTTAGTTCGGCAGGTTTGCTTCTTGCCAGGATGTTGTACAATCGTGATATTGTCTACTGAGACTACAAGGCTGTGTCTACGTTTCGTGACTGATTATTGGATGCTTTAGCAATCGCCTCTGCCATGTTGCCCAACTTGTAATGCCACCACCTTTGCCGTCTGCTCTGCTCTTCCCCTTCAGTATGTGGAAAGGAGGGATCATTTAAAGGGGCAGTATTATGTCAACTTGACATTTTTGAGCTTTCCATCATCTGATGTTATTTTCATCAAACACATTCCTGGAGTGTTGTTTTGATACTGTAATGCATGTTTGAAACCATTCAGCTGTGCAAAACGCTTGAGGAGCCTCGCTCCCCCAAGCAATGGCCTAACTCCTCAGAGCTGCAGCTTCCAAGTTTCCACCTCCCAGAGCAGTTCTGTACCCGCAACTCCCCCACTCCACTCCTTCTGACTAGCCAGCAGCAATTAGCAAACACCTGGCGGAACTACACATCTGCTGAGCTCATTATGGGAGATACTTCTCAGTGAAATGCTGGTAAAAATGTTGCTAATGGATCAATAGAGGAGCCATGTTGAGATGACTCCCTGAAGGTGGCATTTCAGAAAGAGTTTTAACGAGATAGAGGCCCAATTTGAAGGGGTTAAATTATTAGGTCAACTTTCTTTTAGCTCATATTTGGAATATATATATATATAGCTATAGCATTGTCACAAATGCTGTATATATACAGTATTTTTTTCTAACAACTGATGGTAACATAGTTAATTGGTTGTGCTATAAAATGGCACTTCAGCAGGAAAACAGGCACAAAGTTGTTGCCCTTTGAAGGGCAACAAATGAGGTTTAGCCTCAGCTATGAGTTATTGTCAACAAGCACAACAAAGATAATCAACCAAACACAAATGTTCTTACTCTTTTTGCCAATTGTATGTTTACTATTTCTTTGACTGAGACATAAAAGTTAAAATTTCCCAAACATAAGGCCAATTCGTACCCACAGGGATAGAGAAACATCTTCCCTGACATGATATCATGTTGTTCTCACTGCCCTGGTCTGGGAGTTTCACTACCTTGTTTTCGATACATCAACTGGTAAAAACATTTTTTCTTGTGTGATGTCTGACAGTTAATAAATGCAAACACTGCAGAAGAACAGCCCAATAAAGACTTCCAGAGACTTCTGAACATGAGTTCTTGTAGAGTCAGAAATGTCCTGGCCAGAGAGCCTTTAGTTCTTGCTCTCGTCACGTCTGGAACATGAACAAATTTCTCTCTTCTTGCAGGGTGTGTGTTGGCTTTAAATAGCATGTTGTTACTGAGAGGCAGCTTTCTGGTTCATTGGTTGCAAAGGGCAGACAGAAAGCATTCTAGATTCTACATGCTTTCTGGTGACTCCCTTGTTAGATGACGATCATACAGTGCAGACAGATCATCCAGCATGCTTTGCTGCCATTACATAATTGGAAAAAAAGTCAGAATATCCATGAAGGTATGCCATGCAACTATCAGCTCACGCCGTGATTACTCCAAGTTAATCTGATTTATCTCGCCTAACTTAAAAAATTAAAAAATAAAGTATTTGCTCCCTTGTGAAATCATGAATTAATATGGCTAACCAGATTTTTAGAAAGCTGAGTTCAGTTTCACCAGCCACACCAAGGTATGATCATTACCTGACCAGGTAGACTTAGGTCGACCTGTTTGACAACATTCTTTGGAATGGCCGGCCTACCATGACTTTTAATGACTTATCGCGTGAACAAGATTATTCACATGTGATTTTAATTTCATCTCTTTGATGGAAACACAAAAATGAAGAAATTGTGTTCTTTCAACACGAGCTGAATGTAAACAAAGATTTGTACATATTTGTAAGCATATTTGCAGATCTTTGGTGATCTGAGACTAATTTCCAGTTAAAATAATAACTTGCAATAAAAATGATAGACTTTTTCCCTTTACAAATGAGTTCAGTTTCACTAGCTGAACTAGGGGCGACTGTGGCTGTGTGGTAGAGTAGTTGTCTTGCTATCGGAAGGTTATAGGTTCGATTCCAGCTTCCTCCTGCCACATGTTGATGTGCCTCTGGGCAAGGTGCTTAACCCCAAATTGCCTACTGATCTGCGTATTGGTGTATAAATGTGTGTGTGTTTGTGAGTGCAAATGGGTGAATGTGACTCTAGTGTAAAGCGCTTTGGGTGGTCAAAATGACTGGAAAAGTGCTATATAAGTTCAGTCCATTTAGTGAAAGTCTGCCTTTAAAATTTATTTCATAATCTAAGGTATTTAAAAGTGACAAAACAGGTAAAACATAAGAAATTGTTCAGATGGCAAAAGTATCTGTGTATTCACAAAGTAGAAAGTCCTTGATGTGTTCAACATAAACACGTCCTTAAGCTCCAGGGTGCTTTGCCAGTAGTTTCAGAGACAACTTTAATCCATTTTTCTGAACTCTGTACTGACCTGTGGAACTGACAATAGCAGGAAATCCTGGACCTGAAGCCTGGAACCACCAGAACCTTGTTGATCAATGTAAGCCTGAAGATATCAGACCAGTGGCCTAAAACAGCCTTTAAGGTTAGAATGTGCAACTGTTTTAGTTTGTATATAAACCACATTACAATCAACTTCAGAGATAAATGTAACAGAATTTGTTTTGGCCTCAGAAGACAAATATATCTAAACTTCAAAATAAAGTTTGAAATTTTTTCACCAACATGTGTCCTTTATTATGTGAACATGTCCTTTATTATAAATATTAGTGCCGCTGTGAACCCTGAGAAGTTTAAGTTTGATGGATGGTTATGAGAGATTCTGAATTTTGGTTTTTAGGTTGCAAACTATGTGATTGTGGAGAATTGAAAGCAGCTGAGTGAGCAACCCAAATGCTGCAGGACCTGCCTGGATTGTCCCACCACCAGAGTAGAAGCCTGCAAAGAAAAACAGAGAATGAGCCACGGATTGTTACCCAGGTGTCCCCAGAAGAAAGGGAATGCCAAACTAACCTGCAATCTAGGAGCAGTTAGCAGGCAGGAGCTGTTAAAGCTTTAAATGTCTGCCTGAATGCTTGGAGTGCTTCTCTAGCAAAGGTCAAACTCAGGGTGGAGGGTTCAGTTTGGTCTCTGAAGGTGCCAACAGATACTACATCAGATAATCCTTATCACTCAGATTTGGGCCTGAACTTTATCAACCTCAGCCTCAGCTGTAATAACAAAATCTTCCCATCTTTCATTTCAAATATGAAATGAAAGTTTGTTTTAGTCTTGTTTTGAGAATACAGTATGCAAGACATTTCTACATTACTCAGACTGGACATTTACAGAATGAAGCAGTCCAAAATATCTTCATTTTCAGACATGGTATACATTTAAATACAATATTATTTTTTTATTGCTCCCTTTGGGATTTAGGATTTTTTATTTTTATTTTTTTTATCAGATATGAAATTAACACATTTTGTTCAAAAAACGCCACGCTGAACAAATGATCAGTAAGTCCTCCCAGTTTCCCAAACAAATGCACCACAGCACATTACCACCAAGGTAAGGCCTAGCTGGCTCCCACTTCCAAAAGTTTTAGATTGAATTTTAAACATATGTAAACAAAGAGTAAATTCAAAACAGAACAGATTCCGGTAAACCTGATTAAAATCACCTGATGCATACTTTAACGTGCTTGTTCATTATCTCATTGACTTCAAGCCAAAAGCTTGGTTTGTATTCTTTTCAGACTTTATCAAGAAAATTCAACATAACCAGTTGTTAAAGAGGGGAATAAATCCACACATTTGTCCAGCCTGACAGGGAGGGTCGTTTCCTACCTAATGGTGTAGAAACCTCATTGTTACACAATGGAGCCTTTAAACAAATAGAGTGGCTCAAGGTGCATGAAGATTGTACTGTATCCTGGCAGGAAGGGCTGCTGGACCACCTCAGGGTCACTTTGCATTAACACTTGATGAAATCTGCTGCTGTAAAATTTGATATGTATTTCTTTGTAGCTGCAAAAATTGAAACAATCTATTGCTGAAATTAGAATAGAATCCTTCTTCATTCGTTTTCATCACACTTTTGAGCATTGAGTCACACTAAATAATTTCCTCCTCCCCGCATGTGTGTTTTTTCTGGTCGACCAGAGCGCAGGAGTGGGAGGGTTACACCCATAAACACACACCCTCATGAACAGTTGTGACACACAGTTGAGGTACTCTGACAGTGACGGCTCCTCTGACATGTTTCCAGACGAGGGGTAAAGGTCCACCGCTGTGTACACTCACTTATCATGCTACTAGGTGTTGTGCACACCCCTGTCAGAAGACACATCAGCCGCCTGCGTGGGATTAGCCAACAGCTGAAGGAATGCCTTCTGCTCCCTGGTGTTGTGATGACAGACAAAACTCCAAGCATGTGACCCATCCTTATGAAACTGTGATTAAAGCTGACTGCAATGAACACCGTCAATGGCAGGCGTAGGTCTGGTGCTTCTTGGAAGACCGGTTTGGTGTAAAGTTTTTACAGAATACTTTGATTGCAGCTCTGATTGGTTTTCTCGGGCCTGCGTAATTCCTGGAGCAAAGGACTTGGATCTGGAGTGGGGGATCATTAGAGGCTATCTGTACAGGTTTGATAATCACCTGGCCTGATGTGTAGCTATCTCCAGAACAAACATCACCACCACCACACAGAGGACAATTATTCGCCTGAGAATGGAAATAAAAACATCCTTATATTCAGTGTCTTTCCAGTCTTAATTGTTTAGCAAAAGGCCAAAGTTCTGCCTTCTCCCAGTGCTATGTAGAATCAGCCAATCAGAACCAAGACATGGGTCTTAGCGCTATCACAGCCGCCCAACGTTTACCAACTTAGTGATTATATTGCTATATTTAGCCACTTTTCAGACAAAAAAAAACGTTGTCGGGCAAAATAGGGTTTTTTAAAGATCTGTGATTGGCTGGAAAACTACAATCAGTGCACCCCTAAACAGAAAGAGGCGGTGGTCTGATGTGTGTGTGTGTGTGTGTGTGTGTGTGTATTGCTTGCAAGGGGAGCAAATTGCACCAATAGGGAAGAATCTAAAGATAAGCAATGTTCTGCTGTAGAATCATGGGTCCTGCCGGCCATGTTGATTGTTTTCTTTGATACGTACCTAAACATTGCTTTGTACAGAGGAGGGCATTTTCATCTATTTACTGAAAACTCTGATTTCTTTCAGCAGTACAAAGAGATTGTGATGTTCATTTGGTCTCCTGATTCCACAAAAGGAAATCCATCTGAACATTTGTGTGATGTTCAGGACAAGCAAGTTAAATCTATTGAGGCCCTCACCTCACAGCTCACTGGAGTTAAAGGATCTACTGCAAATATCTTGGTGCCACAGTCCACCTTCAGGGGTCTATTGGAGGTCATGCTACTAGTTTGACAGAGAAACTAGTGGCAAATGAAGAGAAAAAGCATGAAAAGCTTCAGAATAAACAAAGTCAATTGACAAACTCCAGTCTCACGAGCCACAGGGCCCCTTCTCTCTGTTTCCACTAGGTGAAGTTATAACTGTGCTTCCACAATTATGCAGATGATTTACAAATCTATTTGTCCAAGTCAGGTGTCAATAATGCAGTTCTCTGTTTTTTGGACTGCATAACGGCTGTCAAACAGTGGCTAAGTAAAAACTTCTTGTTTCTAGAAACCATGGGATAACTTTTGATCAGGAGTTTACATTTAATACACAAATCAACAATAAAAAAAAGTCAACTGCATCCACTGATCAAAGTCAAATCTTTTTGAAATTGCACCGACTTGATGAAGGCCATTCACACCTTTATTAGTTCTCGACTTCATTATGCCAGTCATGCTTAACTGGTTTGAATCTTACATAAAGAACAGGGATTTCTTTGTTTCAATTGCAAACTTCTCATCAAAGAGGTCAAAGGTCACATGTGGGGT
>CAEFZX010022384.1:0-12262 GCA_903066825.1 Alfaro cultratus | reverse complement strand
ATCCGGGAAATGATGAACAGGGAGATTCTGACTAAAACTACCTTAATGACGGACAAATTCTGGGATTTAATATGAGTCTCTGCTTATTTCCAGGCCCAAATGAGTAACTTCACGTTCAAAAACGAGCCCAAAAAGGCAAAACCCGCGACTCATTAAATCTGCTAGCAACTTTAAAAATAAAAAACCCAAAACCGTTTATAATAATCGGACTTGGCGACAGAAGCTCAAAATAGTTCCTGTTTTTCCACCAGCAAAATGCGCGTCTCCCTCCATTGTTTACATTTCTGTCGCATAAAGACGTCGGTCAGTCGACAAGAAGAGTGGAGGAAATACAATGAAATAACAAAAGAAGGTTGTAACACACAGTAACGCAAAGTGCTCCGACGTCAGTAACGCCTTACTGACAACACTGTTGAACAGACATTTTCAGTGATGAAGTTCAACAAGTCCAAACACAGATCCTCTGTCACTGATGAGACCCTCTCAGCTGTCCTTCGCAGAGCCACCTCAGACATTCAGCCAGACTGGTTCAAGCCCAGAACAGACTGGATTATTCACACTGAAGAGGTAAAATGAGGTGGAAAACATAACAAGTTACTGTTTGTTGTATTGCAGTATTTCTATAAACCTGTTAAGTTGTTTGTTGTTTTTCCTTGTTTGTGGAACCATGTTAAAGTGTGAACAAGTTAAAAATAAATTGCAGTGATTCAATGATTGTTTTTGTTTTCTTATTTCAATTTCACATAGCCTAATATAAATATTTAAGGATTAAGAGTTTAAATAAAACCATCAAAAGCAATCTTCTTTTGTGTAAAGTGAACTTAGGTAAAATGAAATTATTATTATTATTTATCTTACTGTATATCAAAAATAATATTGAGCAAAATTTAATTGAAATATTGTGGATGTGGCCCTCCAGCAGTGCTCGGGTTGCTCATGCGGGCCCCGGTAAAAATGAATTGCCCCCCCTGCCTTAACCACTGGATCAACCAAAACCAGTCCAGTAGAAAGTCCAGTCTGCCTGGTGAACTGGAAGGTTGGTCAGTACCAGTATCAAACAGTTTAACATTTAGATTAAACTCTCAAACCAGATTAGTGGAAAATCAAGCCAATACCTAGTCTAGACTGGTTTGGTACCAGTTTAGACTGGCCTGGTTCCAGTCTGGACCCAATAAGCAGAACCCTGACCTGAACACAGTCTCATGTTTGTGTCTTCTGTCTTGTTGCTGCTGTACGTTGCAGACACTGGTTTGGGCGACTCAGTCTGCTCCAGTCCCAGTATCTCCAGTACCACCAGTCCAAAGATGGAGCCGCCCCCATCGCCACACGCCAACCGCAAGAAGCACCGGCGGAAGAAGAGCACCAGCAACTTCAAGGCGGACGGCCTCTCTGGTACTGCAGAAGGTAACTCCATCCCCCCTCCCATCGCCTCACTTTCCTCACCCGGGTCGGACCCCAGGACCGGTTCTGGTCCGGCCCGCGGACACGCTAGCGTGAGTGGGTTCTGAGACCCGGGTTTGGAAACGCCGCCATGTGATCGTCTGAGACTCCTGACCTCTAGAGGGAGCGAGGGATCTCTCCATCCTCATTCCTCAGCCCTTCATCTCGTCCTCCATCTTTGATTTGTTTCAAAAGTTTAAACGAAATGTCTGTTTGCTACGATTCACCGAGTCCGACTGGAGATCGACTAGGATCCGGTCAGAGTCCATTCAGGATCCAGTCAGTCCATTCAGGATCCAGGCAGTCCGGTCAGAGTCCGTTCTGAGTCCGGTCAGTCCCACTCGGTCAGAATCTGGCTGCTAGACTCTGTTAGTTCAGGTCTGTTCTAATCAGATCCGTTCTGTTTTCGACTTGTCGGATTGTTGACAACCAATCAGCGCCTCCATCATCACTCACTGACTTCCTGGAACAAAGGTTCATTTAACAGCAGCAGCGTCCTGATTGGCCGGTGCCAGCGTAGCCCCGCCCCTAGTGGATCCCCGGCCAGCGGTTGGTCGTGTCTCTCTGACTTGCCGTTGCTAATGGAGGCAGTCTGTGCATGGCTGAACAGATGTGGCTGCTGCAGCAGATGTGTAATGTTGGTCTCTCCATCACCGCGGCAACAAGCAGCAGACATGACGAGTGGCTGCCTGAGTGATGGATGGGCTCTGCATCCAGCGCTCTGAGTAAATGTGATTTTCTCTCTTTATTCTGTCTTTATTCCTTTAATCCTGCGCCGCCATCGCTCCTCTCATCATCCTCGCCTCCTCCGCCCGTCAGCAGCAGACTCGCCCCCCGATTAGTCAGCTTAAGTGAAATATTATAAATAATCCAGCGTATTGAAATCTTTTATCAGCTGTGTCACTTTCATTATTCAATAAGCGATTAGTAACAGTCTTCCCAATTTAGCCATTAAGCACTGAGCGCGCTCAGTCGGCCGCCGGCCTGTCAGGCCAGGCGGCTGGTGAAGTATCTAGGTGTCAAAGCGAGGCCCGGGTAATTTACGACGGGGGACCGCCCTCTGTGGCCGACCACACACACACACACACACACACACACACACACAGGTGAGATCACCTGCTTAGTTCACAGCTTCACACATACATTACAATAAAGCTTTAAATTCAAACCATCGTTTTAGCTGAAAAATACCAAAACAGACCCAGTTCAACAGGAAATGACATCAGAGCTTCAACCACAGGTTCTTCTCCTGCCTGAGTTCATTAAACACTTTTATGCTTTCAGATGTTTTTACTAATTACATTGACCAAAAATAAAGCTGTTCAAAGCCAAAAACACATTCTGACAACGATCAGAACCGGTTAAAACCAGACTGAACCGGTTTAAAACAGACTGAACCAGTTTAAACCAGACTGAACCAGTTTAAACCAGACTGAACCGGTTTAAACCGGTTAAAACCAGATTGAACTGGTTTAAACTGGTTTAAACCAGACTGAACCGATTTAAACCAGAACTGACTGTAAACCAAGGAAATGAACAGAAATAATGTAAAGCCAAAACTAGTTTAGTCAGAAGTGTAAACCAGTAGTAAACCAAACCAGTCATGAATCAGTGCCAGGACCAGCTGGGATCCCAGGCCGGCCCGGTCCAGATGGAAACACTCCTGTGTCTTAAACCAGTTTGGTGCTCAGTGGGTCCGCCAGGTGAGCCGCAGCAGGAATTCCTTTAAAGTGGATTAATGAGGGGGGAAGCCGGCGGGTCGGACCGGGTTCTGACCGGTCAGGTTCTGGTCGGGTTCTGTTTGGGTCAGAACCGAACCCTGAGGTACATCCCTCCCTCCTTCCTCCTGTGAAGCCTCCTCCGCCTCTCGGAGGGAGAACAATCGTCTGCAATATTTTCCAGGTTATTAATGCTGTAAAATGCTGCGAATAATGTGTGGAGTAATGACCTGTGTCGCAGAGCAATAGTGTGTGCGCTGACATTTAAGGCTTTTAATTTGTGTTTCCTGAGGCCGCCGCCTGTCTGCCGGCCGGCCGGGCCGCCTGACGGCCCGCCGCCGCGCGTCCCGCTGGAAGCGTCGGCTGTTTGGGTTGTTCTGTTTGTGCTGCTAAAGGTTGCCGGTGTCAGAGTTCACAAATTGCCTCGACGCCACCTCCCTCTGCGCGAATGTCAGCCACAGTAGCCGAGAGCGCTGGCAGTAATTACCAGCACCGCCGCGTGTGTGTTCTGGTGTGTGCATACGTTTAGTCGACCCGCAACGTTTAAACCCGCCGCTGACACAAACACTCTGGGAAAATGAGCAAGGCATCAAATATAACCTTCATTCCTGCTGGAGGTGCGACGCCGCAGCTGCTGCCGATCCAGAACCAAAACCAGATCCAGAACGAAAACCAGTCTATAGTTTAAGGTCAAAACCTTCACACTGGTTTTAAACCAAAGTCTGAATCTATAAAAAGTTTTAAGCCAAAACCAGTAAAACCAGAAGCCAAAACCAGTTTCTAACCAAAACCGAAGTCAGACTCAACCTTAGGCCAAGACCATCATGAAACCAAACTAAAACCAGTTTCAATCCTGAACTGGGTCAGATCAGCACCGGTCACTGGACAGGACCAGTGTGAACCAGAAAACTGTCCCATAATTGGTCTAAACTGAAACCAGTGGAGACATGAACCTGATTGGCTCAAAGACTGGAACCAGTTTAAACCAGTTTAGATGCTGGGTTTGGTGCAGTTACCTGTAGTGGCCACTTGGGGGCAGCAGCCTGTGTTGAACGAGCTGAGCCACGTTTTCTGTTGTTTCTGGACAGAATCAGGAGTTCTGGACCCGGAGGCTCCAGGTGTTTGTTGACCTTTAGAGCTGTAAATGTCAGGCCGGTTCTGGTCCAATCTGGGACCTCCTGGTTCTATTCATGAGCCGCTGCGGCCCGCCGGGTCGGCGTTTAATCTGTGGCTCTTTGTTGGTCCCCCTTCCTCTGGAAGCAGAGCATCATGGGAATTTAATTACGGCAGGTCCCTGCAGGGCGGAGGCGGAGCCGCCATTCAGAACCAGGAGGCTGACAGATCTCAAACATGAGGTGGCAGATCAAGTTTGGACCTGGTTCTGCTGGAAGCCACAGACTGTGACTGTCTCCTTCCGTTAAACTACGATCGGTTCTTTTGGTTCTGGTCCAACCGGACTCCGGATTCCTCTTCGCTCTTTCTTGAGAAAGCTCAAGTTTAAAATTAAGGCCTTAAAATGTCTGAAATTCACATCAGGTGGCCAAAAAGACGTTAAAAACACGTCTCACATTTCATCGAGACGAATGCCGCTTCTTTTATGGTGGGACTTTTCTATCAGGCCAAAGGTTCACACCAGGCTGCTGAGGCTAACGCTAACTAGCTAGCTAGTCTGCCTCTGTCATGGATCCAAAGCCGGGTTCACAGTTTTTGTGAAGCTTGTTGTAATGTAGCAACCGCCCTGTATGTTTATAGTTTTTCTCTCTTGGTGGAATTAAAAGTTTTTGTGTTTGAAACTTGAAACCTGAAAGCGAGAAACCAACAAATTCATCTTGGTCCAACAACCAAGATGAATTTCACAAACTCTTGTTGGTTTGATGATGTAATTGTGGTGAAAACATCAATAAAACTTTGTGTAGTTTAGTGTTTCTGATCTGAAAGCAGAAGGAACCAGACTAGTGGTTCGGTTTGTTGAAAGGAATCAATCAGTTCTTCAGTTGGAGTTTTATGATGTTTCTCCTAATCTTGCCTCTTGGTCCTTTCAGAGTAAAAGCACAGAATGAAACCGGGCCGGTTCTCTGACCCGTTTTGTCCTCCACCAGAACAAGAGGAGAACTTTGAGTTCACCATCGTCTCGCTGACGGGTCAGACGTGGAACTTCGAGGCCACGTCGTACGAAGAGCGGGACGCCTGGGTCCAGGTCATCGAGAGCCAGATCCTGGCCAGCCTGCAGTCCTGCGAGAGCAGCAAGAACAAGGTGACCCGCTTGGTTCTGTTGGTTCTGTTGGAGGTTTAAAGCAACTCCTCATCCCCAGATCTCCTCTCAAACCCAATCTTTCCTGTTTCCACTTCCATAATTACAGAATAGCAATTACTGTCGGGTCGGCCCGGTTCTCCGTCTCGGCCGTGTTTATGCCTCAGGCGCTCAGCCTCTCAGAGGCCCCTCCCCCACCCGTTTCATTTGTTTGCCATGTTTTCCCTTCACGCCTGAAACATGTGTGTCTGTGATGATGTGTGTTGATCTAACCGGGCCGCTCTCCGGACCCGACCTTCTCTCCTCCAGTCTCGCCTGACCAGCCAGTCGGAGGCGCTGGCGCTGCAGTCCATCCGGAGCATCCGGGGCAACGGGCGCTGCGCCGACTGCGACGTACCGAGTGAGTGAACCGTCTGTTCTAACGTTTTTGCACCACAGAAGAAGAAAGGAGGTCCTGGTGGGCTACAGGAACCGTTTCCTGGTTCTTCAGTTTCTACGACCCTGAAGGGAAACTTTTGAGTTTACAGATGATAGATGGAGCCATCGGTGGAGTTGGTACAGGAAGTAAAGTAGCAACAGGAAGTACAGTAACAGGAAGTACAGCAACAACAGGAAGTACATCAACAGAAAGTACAGCAACAACAGGAAGTACATCAACAGGAAGTACAGTAACAGGAAGTAAAGTAGCAACAGGAAGTACAGTAACAACAGGAAGTACAGTAACAGAAAGTAAAGTAATAACAGGAAGTACATCAACAACAGGAAGTACAATAGCAGGATGTACAGTAACAACAGGATGTTTGTTTCCATTGGAAGCCAAATTAGTTAAATCAGTTACTTCAGGATTTAAAATATTTTTACAACCTTATCAGAAACAACCAAGCTCCTCTGTGGAGTTCTGTTCTGTGGTACAATGGCTGCTGGAAGTGGTAACAAAAACAAACCAGATAACGTTACCAACCTAGCTCTGTTGCAACAGCGCCCCCGGTGGCTAGATGAATGAACTGGTTGTAGGTAGTTACTGTGTTTGTTTGGACTAGGCCAGGGGTGGGCACTCCTGGTCCTCGAGGGCCGCTGTCCTGCAACCTTTAGATGTGTCTCTACTTCAACACACCTGAGTCAAATAATGAGGTCATTAGCAGGACTCTGGAGAACCGGACTGGACTGAGGAGGTGATTCAGCTGTTGGATTCAGGTGTGTTGGACCAGGGAGACGTCTAAGAGTTGCAGGACTCCGGCACTCGAGGACCAGGATTACCCACCCCTGGACTAGGCCATTCGGGGGAAGATTCCCAGTTTGAATGTTTTGCCGTCCTCTGACACCCAGCTGGTTCTGGTTCTGCCCCACAGACCCAGACTGGGCCAGCCTCAACCTGGGCGCTCTGATCTGCATCGAGTGCTCCGGGATCCACCGGAACCTGGGGACCCATCTGTCCCGGGTCCGGTCCCTGGACCTGGACGAGTGGCCGCTGGAGCTCATCAAGGTGATGTCGGCCATCGGCAACGAGTTGGCCAACAGCGTGTGGGAGGCCAACGCCCAGGGCCGCCTCAAACCGGGGCCGGATGCCAGCAGGTAGGAGATGCCTCCAGAACCGGGCCGCATTCTGGTCCATTCACACTATCAGAACCAGATTAAAATGACTCAGTCTGCTGGATTTAGTTCCTGTGTCTCCATGTTGGGATCAAAATCTGGAAAGTGATTAAACACTTTCCAGATTCATGTGTTTCCAGTTATTTCCAGTTGTTGCCGCTCATATTGCTGCCTCCATGTTGCTGTTTATCTGTGAACCTCCTGCCCCTGTACAGGCTGGAGCAGCAGGTCAATATTATCTCTATTAGCTCTCCCTCGTTCTCTCCTCTCCTCCTCTCTGCTGTCGATAGTCTTTATCAGTCCATTCCTTCAGTGACTCGCTGTCTGTCTCTCCCCTCCATAAATCCCTCAGCCTCCCTCTCATCCTTCTGTCGTTTCTCCTCTCAGATTCTGCTGATGCTTCGCTGCCGGGTTTAACGTCTCAAATTATAAGTTATTAGCATCAAACGCTGCTGTAATCTCTGCATTTCTCTTCTTCTGTCATCAAACTCATGGCCAGAGGATTCATTCCTCCCATCTGACTGGTGGAAACACTTCCTCCAGCCACCTGCAGGTGGCACTGCCTCGTATCTGACTCCATGTCTCACCAACTCTGAACAAAACAGAAATAAAACCAATTAAAGATGGCTTCCATCCTTTATAGAGAACCCAGAATTATACTCAGCTAAGAGCAGCAACACATTAGCATCTCATTAATCTAGTTAAAGGAGAAACGACGACGAAGTAGAACTAGTTACTGAGGTGAACGTGTGAATGTCTGGTGTTAAATCTGCAGGTGGAGCTGAACAGAATCAACTCAGAGCATCGTTGTTAGCATGAGGAAAGATAAACGCAGCAATAAATATGGAGATAAAATCATCCCAAACTACAAAACATGAACATAAAGAAAACATTTAATATGAGATCCGGTTTTAGAGCGTTTCATAAAATGACTTTAATAATTTAAAATACATTTCTGATCACTGAACGGATTCATGATTCCCAGGAGTTGCGATTGTGTGTGAATCGATTGATTCTGCGTGTTTAAGTCCCGGCGTGTTAAAGAGAAGAGGAGCTGAGAGTGCAGGTGGAGGGTTGAGTGTGGATGTGGGGTAATGGATGGAGAACTGCCCCCCTGCCCCCCCGTGGTCTGTGGAGTGAGTAATAGAGGCCGAAATTTCATTTTGCAAGTGGCTGATTTAATGATCCAAAGGGTAATTAATGGCCTGATTATCTTAATGTTAAATATGGCCAGCAGCAATTACGCTGACCTCCTGTCTGTCATTGCTGCCCCCCCTTACTGCCCCCTGCTGCCCCCACCCTCCCCCGCCCCCCAATTAGGAGGAGGAGACGGATGGAGAGACCAACACCTTTATTTGTGAAGGAATCGTCTGGGCTGAGCTGGAGGGAAGCGAGCGGCTCGGTGTGGACCGACACCAGCCGCGCCAGCTCCGCCGCGCCGCGGGGGGCTCGGGGGGCGGAGCTTATGAGAGGGGGGGGCTTCCTGTTGGGCTCCAGCCTCCAAAAGACCGAGCCGTCCTCTAAACGCTGCCATTAACCCTCGGCAGCCCGCGGTCAGCCATCATCGCCTCGGCTGGCGCTCGCGCCGCCCGCCTCGCCGCCACTGATGGCGGCTGATGGCGTCGCTCTGGGGGCTGCTAAGTTTGGGCCCTGACCCGGTGGGGGGGCAGCGCCTCCTTCAACCGTTGCTCATCGGTTTAATGAGGTGTCCGGCACCAGCTCCGCGGGCTTGGACGGTTGACACCGTGTTAACGGGCCGAGCCGACCGGCAGCGACAGCGCCCCCTGGACACGCCCTCCTGCTGCGACCTCTGACCTGTGGAGAGGGTCGACAGCTTCTGGTTCAGGCTGGTCCATTTCTTCAGCCTCTGGAGAAAAATCCAGTTAATTTTGGAAACTGGAAGATGAATGTTAAAGCTTCCTGCAGGCCTAGTTGTGATGGTTCTGTTGGTTCTGACCAGGTTCTACGGTCTTGGTATTTGCTCACTTCTGGTCCGCCTCTAAAGCTGAAGCACAATCTGATTATTGATTACATTAAAGTTTTTCTTACCGTTTGTGGTTGGGCTAAAAGGACTTTATGCTAGGCTACAATAGCATCTCAATGATAGCAGCTAATGCTAATGTTAGCGTTAATAAAGAAGCTCCTGAAACTCTGGAGAGATGAAGGTTTCTCTAATCTGAAGGTTGAAGATTAAAAAAAGTAAATATCTATAACATATCGATTTATTCTCTAATTTATTTTTTATGCTGTAAATGTTTCTCGTTGAGTCGATTTATAGTTTCTGATTAATTCTGATTAATGAATCTCAGACTCTGTTAGACATTTTGGTGACTCGCTCTGTGTGTCGGTTCGGTCGTTTGGACCGGTGGTTCTGGTCTCATTGATTATTGGCTATTATTATCAGCGGGCAGCAGATCCTGAACGAATCGATCGCTGCGGTTAGAACCAATCAATCCTGGGATGGTGTCTCTGGTTCCGATCTGAACCGTCAGCAGTCCGGCTCGGTTTTGCTCGCTCAGCCTCTCTGTTTCAGGTCGGCCGCGGGGCGTTCAGGTGCCGCTCCGACAGCAGAGAAACGAGCAGTCGGCTGAAGGATGGCGGCGCGGAGCGATGCTCCACCGTTTAACGCCGCGCGCCGCATGACGAATGCCCAGCCAGTAATAATTCAGCAGCAGGTCTGCGGCGCCGGGGCCGGGGGGGCCCGGGGGGCCGGGGCCCGTTATGGGAGCAGATCCGTCTTGTTCGCTCCGCTCCGTCTGAAAAGGCTAACAGATTTAAAATTAGACCCGGGGCTTTTCATCAGAGCCGGGGGGCAGCTGCGGCCGACACGGCGGCACGATTGGGCCCAGGGGACCAGATGGGGCAGGGGGCCCCCCATCACTGAATAATTGCCCCCCAGGGTCAGGGGGAATGGTGTCTGGGGGCAGATCCGACTCAGATCCTCATAAAAACCAACTCAGATCAGCTGGGAAGGACAAGATGGGGCACGATTCACATGACACGGAACCAGAACCTCCTGCAGGGTCCAGATGGACCAAAGACGCTGCTCAGGGAGATGGACTTCCTGTTCAGACGGATGAACTTCCTGCTACATAAAGCTGATGTTTCCATGTAAAATCCTCCTAAATGGACCCGTCCTGTTGGACCTGAGCCCAGTCTGCAGGCGCTGGACGATCAGGATGTTTCCAGGAGGAAGTAGATCTCAGTGACACGTCAACATCAACGCTCTGCCGTATAAATAACTTTCCCCGCGATGCAGATCCAGATTGGGCTCCATGGTCGCTCCCCGCCCCCTCGGTCCGTCGCTCTGCCAGTAATAATTCAGCGGGGAGCGACCGACCAACGTTGCTCCCTGCAACCAACGTCGGTCGGTCTGCGGCCCCGTCGGTCGGTCGCTCTGCGGCCCCCGCCCCGTCGGTCGGTGGCTCCCCAGTCGCTCCCCGGCCCTCCTCTCCCGCCGCCCAGCTGCAGCGCTGAGGAATAATTGGCTCCTTGGTTTTAATTCATCTGTAAGGGATTCTTGATTAGATTAGTCCTAATGGACGTTATTTTGTACATGGCTGCCCCCGCTGCCCCCCGCCACCCTCTCTGCTCCCCCCCCCCGCTCGCCTAACAAGCCCTCCAATTTACTGTTGACATTAAGCCTCCGACTCGAGCCAATCAGCAGTTCATTCATCGCCTGTCATGGCGGCCAGGTTATGCTAATGCGGACTAAAAGCACAAACTAAAAGCACGTTCTTTATGCCTGAGTCATCAGATTATTCCCCCCCAGCCTTCCTCTAATAATGAAGAAATAAATAACCCCCTCCCCCGGCTCACAGAGCGGCAGCAGGACGGCCGCCGTCCCGCCGTGGGCTTGATGTGATTGGACTGAATGGGTTCACGGCGAGCCGCTGGTGAAGCCTCAGCTGATCCCACCGCCAGGGAAAACATGGCCGACCGCAGGACGGAGGCCTGGAGGAGACAAAACCAGCTGGTTGGGAATCCAGATTATCTGTAGTTTCCTGCAGTCAGAATAAACTCAATCCTGAAAACGTTCTGATGGTTTGATACCTGAAAAGGTGTGAAAATAAAAATGATAATTATAATATCTACTGCAGTCAATACATCAGCCACTGGATCATTTTAATACAGTTTATTGTCATAATAATAAACTCTTTGTTTTTGTTCTGTAATCGTCTTTATCAAACATTTATTGATATTGTAACTAGACCTGAGTTTATATATTCCTAATATATTTATTAATCATTTCAGTTTCCTGATGAATAAAAATATTTTTATGAAATAGAAGAGCTGAAACGTCAGCGCTCTTTTAGCATTCTGTTAGCTCTCTGTTAGCTCTCTGTTAACGTTCTGTTAGTGCTCTGTTAGCATTCTGTTAGCGCTCTGTTAATGTTCTGTTAGCGCTCTTTTAGCTCTCTGTTAGCGCTCTGTTGGCATTCTGTTAACGTTCTGTTAGCGTTCTGTTAGCTCTCTGTTACCGTTCTGTTAGCATTCTGTTAGCTCTCTGTTAACGTTCTGTTAGTGCTCTGTTAGCGCTGCGTTAGCGTTCTGTTAGCATTCTGTTAGCGCTCTGTTAACGTTCTGCTAGCGCTCTTTTAGCGTTCTGTTAGCGCTCTGTTGGCGTTCTGTTAGTGTTCTGTTAGCACTCTGTTAGCGTTCTGTTAGCACTCTATTAGCGTTCTGTTAGTGCTCTGTTAGCGTTCTGTTAGCACTCTGTTAGCGTTCTGTTAGCACTCTGTTAACGTTCTGTTAACGTTTTGTTAGCTCTCTGTTAGTGCTCTGTTAGCGCTCTGTTAGCACTCTGTTAACGTTCTGTTAGTGTTCTGTTAGCGCTGTGTTAGCGTTTCGTTAGCACTCTATTAACGTTCTGTTAGCGCTCTGTTAGCGTTCCGTTAGCACTCTGTTAACGTTCTGTTAATGTTCTGTTAACGTTTTGTTAGCTCTCTGTTAGCGCTCTGTTAGCGTTCTGTTAGCGCTCTGTTAGCGGATCATCTGTAAATGTCTGCTAGTGTCTCATCCCAAACGATGATCTCTGTTAGCGACCCGTTAGCGTTCTGTTGGTGTCCGTTAGGGGTCGTATCGTCTCTGTGCTAGTGTCGGCTCTGAAGAAGAGCTGCAGGAACTGAGGAACGGTACTGGTTCCTGTGTTTGGATCATTGAAGACCTGTTCCTGGTCTCCCCGTGTTCCTGGTCTCCCCGTGTTCCTGGTCTCCCCGTGTTCCTGGTCTCTCCGTGTTCTTGGTCTCTCCGTGTTCCTGGT
>CAEFZX010022382.1:0-26676 GCA_903066825.1 Alfaro cultratus | reverse complement strand
CTAAAAAACTTTTACTTATTTTAAAAATTGTAATTTTCTTCTTTTTTTAAATTATTATAAAAAAAAAAATTTAAAAAAAACAAAAAAAACCAATTTTTTTTTTTTTTTTTTTTTTTTTAACCACGGACCTGCTTGCAATAACATGCAACATTTTCATTTGGCCTTGTTGGTCACTTAAATTTTGTTTTTAATTAATTCAGACAAATTATTTGCACTTTCTACAGCTTATGGTGGCTTTCTCATACAAGCGGCTGGTGGAGCCAACAGAGGAGCAGATGGAAAGTTCACCGCACAGCAGCAGCAGCAGTTGCAGTACCTGAAAGTTCAGCAGTTTCAAGGTAAAGTAACTTTTAGTTTCTGTTGCTCATTTCTCAAAAAGGATAAATTATTGTGCACAAAGCAGTGACCCTTATTAAAATTTCTTTAAATCAAAATAATTGTACAGGAGATATTTTCCACAGACACATTGATCTAAATAGTTTTATTCAATGAATACATTTTTGAAAAACACTTGATTTGTATTTTCCAGTTTTTTTATTTTGTTCTGTATTTTTAAAAAATAAACCAAAAGTTTGAAGTTTAAAAAAAAAACCCAACAAAACAAACATATTTAATAAAATGAAGAAACTGCAGTTTTTTTTATTTTAACTTGAATAATTTTATCCTTGTAACCTGTACAGCCTTCGTATACTAAACACTATGGAAACATTACTCACAGACTTTCTGATTTTCTTTTTTCTTTTTTTCCTTTATATATCAGAACATGGTATAAGTATCTTGTCCAGCATCTTTAGTCTGGGGTGGGACCAGTTAATAAGGTGACGTCTCTCTAAAAAAGCAGTTCGCCAACCGAATCCTGGATTTTAGTGGCTGTCCGTTTGAAGAGGTCTAATGGTAACTACTTGATTAAATGTTTATTTTTGTACATTTTATTAAATTATAAATGGTTTTCCAATTAGCATCTTAATGGCTGTAGTAAATTTAACACTAACTTGTGCAATGTGCATTATTTTAGACACTTGTTCTGGTGGGTAAATACACAGGAAGCAAATCTAACAAATTGTATGGAGTACACTTTGTGTGGTGTTGGTTCATTCGCTCTGCCATTATTGGAAAAGTGTTTTTTTTGTTTTTTTTTGTCACTAATATTACATGTCTGTTCCTCTATATGTTTGTATTTTTTATTTCCCCCCACCCCCCTGATTAGAATGTTCTGAATAAAATTTTTACTCTTTAAGTACACACTTCTTCCTTCATGTGATTATTGTAGTGCTTGCTTTTAACACGAGTGGGCGCCCTTAGTCTTTATTCTGTTCGTCATCCTCATTAATATTGAAACCCGCATGCGGGGAGGCCGCGGCCAGGGAAGTGTGTCTTGTTAATCACTCATGTATAGAACATGAGCTCCACTGACGCTGTTGGAACATGTCTAAAATCTAATTGTCGTTTTCATAGACAGTACTGTAGATGAAATAAAGATTTCGCTGGGTTTTACATGCACAAAATGATAAAATATTTGACAATTTTTTTATTTATTTTTTTTTATTATAATTTATTCATTATGGTCTACTTGACCTGTTGTAAACATATGGCTGTCTTTGGTTTGATTTTTTTTTTTTTTTTTATTTTTTTTTTTTTTTTTTTTGTTCAGATATAAAAAAAGTATCCATTCCATTCTCTATTTATTTACCCAAGAACAGTGTCTTCCTGGGTAAATAACTTTAAAAATAAAATTTTTATAGATTTTTACATTTTATTATTTTTTTTTGATTACAGATGATCACATCGAAGAAAAACATCGCTTTACTAAAAATATGTCTGACAGAAATCCTGAGTTAATTTCTTTTTTTTTTTTTTTTTTTTTTTTTACAAACTAAACAAAACAAACAACAAAACAAAACCCTGCATTACACCACCTGAAGTGTATGGACCACACAGTTTTAAATACCTGTTAAAATTATGACTGGTGTTTAACTGAAGTGATCTTAGTGTTTTTTAATTGTTCAGAGAAAAAAAGTAAATTTAGTTGCCATTATTTGGTTACTTGAGGTTGCCCAGAATGTGCTTACATTTCCAGTTAATGTTAATTTTTTTTGTTTTATATCAAATTGATTAGCAATAAAAAAGTACAATTTGACTATTAGAATTTTAAAAAGTGACCTATTCATGTATACATTTATTTTAATCAAAATTTAAAATAAATCTAATGAATTAAACAATACATCTTAAACGGGGTCAATGGTTTTACAATTTCACAAACCTAAAATTACAACTTGCTTAACCCCATTATTTATTTTTACTTAAAATAGATTTTTTAGAAATTAAGAAGAATATCAATACAATGAAACAATTAATATTCTCCTAAATATCCCAAAAATGAATTTCAATAGAATCAATTTTCAGTTTTTACATTTTTTTTTTTTTTTCAAAATTAAAAAAGTCCTCCATATTTAAGTAATCAATTTTTTATTTTTTAAAGAGCTATTAAAGCTCAAATATTGGTAATAGTGTCTTGTGAATTGTTTGTAGGGGCATTGTACCTTGATGCCCAGTACCAATATAATATAAGGAGGCAAAAATGTTATAAAATTATAGAAAAAATGTTCACCAATGAAGAAATTAATTTTCTTTAAGCATAAATGGACCACAAGCTGTGAGAAGTGGACCTTATAGAGGCTTTTAGAAGCTTTGAAGACTGTGGGTTTGGACCCATCAGGGGTCGCTGTGATGTTGCTAACAGGAAATGGGATAAAATGTGCTGTGCTTATGATAAAACATCGTGTCCCTAGTGACGCGGTGGCAAAGAGGCGTAGCTCATCACTGTGAACTCTGGTTGAACCTGTTTCCATGTTGGGCGGGGCAAGTACAGAGATGTTACGACACAGGGCCAGTAACAGAGATATTTTAGGGTTTTCCATTTTTAAAAAAAAAAACTTAACTAAGACCCTGTGCTCGTCATACACACAAATCCCAAAACACAGTTGGCCTGGAGCGACACTCTGACCGACGATTGACCCCCCCGTACCAGGCTCGAAAGTGCAGAACACGTCATGTGTCATAACAGTTTTTCTGGGTAAATTTGGCAAGCAGGCTCCTCCTCTTTCCTCTCCAATCACAATCCTATGGTACCAAATTCCACTATGATAATGGACGCGTGAACTTTTGGTGAACTCTGTTTTACCTCGACTAGACGGGGCAGGCTGAGTTTAGTGGGACTTCAGTGTTTGTTGTTATTTTAATTTTTTTATTTTTTTTCAACTCCCCAGGCTTGAACGCTGATTGACCTCCTAAAACTGGGTTGGTGTAGTCTGGAGAGGGTGCCAAAGACTGGAATTTCTTTGAAGCATTAAGGCTTACTTTGTACTAGTTGTTTTGTTTGTTTTTTTTTTTTTGGTTTTTTTGTGGATGCCAACAAAATCTCTGACATGACCTATAAGCTCTTATTAAATTAATTCTAAAAAACATTTCCATCCGAGAAAAAGGGAAAAATCTGTATGACCAAGAGGAAAGCCGGCTAAGGAAATGAAAATAGTCTCATTACAAAAATGCTCGCACCAAATTGGATGTCGTTTTATTCTAAATATTTTTTTTTATTTTATCAAATATTGAGAAAAATTTGTTTTGACTAACATTTAATCATACATGCACACAGCAATCTGAAACCACCTGGTTTTTATGTTCAGTGAGATACATAAGACTACTCAAGTATTCATCTCGGATACAATAATAAAGTCGCCCAAGACTGTAAAATCACATTTCCATTTATTCATTATTTTATCAAAGAATCAGAAATGAGATGCATATACAATAAAATTTTGTGAGGGGATCACTTCAGGAAAGCCATTTAAAAATGTATATAATTTCCAGGTTTCTTAAGAATAATAATATAATCTAGATATTAGCAGTTTCATGGCTCTTTAAAGATGAACTCTAGTTTCTGAACAACTTGGCACATCATACAATATTCTTAAAGGAATTCTAGTTACCTCAAAGTAAATGCAGACAGGAGAAGTGTTCATGCTTAAATACTTAAATAAAAGTGGAAATATATTGCTCTATTCACTAAATGTAAAAGGTAGAAATTATTGCTTTGCCAAAAACTTCAACCAAAAACAAGAATCGAGTCAAGATTAATACAAAAAATACCAAACTAATATAATAAAAATGATTAAACGGTTATTGGTTGAGGGTAAGTGTCAAATGTAGAAGGAAGAAAATGTATTCTCAATAGTAATTATGTTTAGTTTAATCACTTTATTGGTCTCCATGGGGCAATTAAAAGGTGCAGAGAGCATATTGTAAAATGACAGAACAGGAATTACAGATTTAACCAATGTAAAAACTTTCAAAATCTAGTAACCTGACCTAGAAAAACTATGCTTTACCTATAAAAATGAAACTTAAAATTGCATAGTTTGATTAAATTCAAAAAGGTGCTAAGAAATTAATTGAAAATGCCTAATTTTAATAATGCAATGGATTAAACATAAATAAAATGTGCCAAAACATTTAAACAGATGAAGTAAAAGAAAATACATAAATCATCCATGTGACATGATGCTCTTTTTTCCATATAATGAAAACTTGATAAAGTTGGGGACATCAGATTTAATGGATAAATGCATACAATGATTAAAATCATTAATTTCTCTTTCATGTGTCTGCAAGTCGGACCTCAAAGAAAACTGGAAATTGATATTGGTCAGGAAAAGCCTGATAGGGGCAGTGAAGCTTTTAAAGTAACTTCTATACAGTGAAGAATCTTTGAAACAATCTCCTCTAAAAATATTTGAATTTCCACCATGGGCATAAAATATTTAGTTTTTGCTCTGGTGCTGGGGATTCCTAATGTTTTTGCACAGACCGTCCCTCCTGTGGTCAAATCAAAATGATGGCACCAACACCAGCGTGTGAAAGTCCCACAGTGGTAGCACTTGAAGTACTGTTTAATAATACATGTGTCACTTGGAAGGTGCGACATTTCAAAAGCAAGGCGGTTATGGGAAAAATGGACGAAGCAGAGTGCTGCAGTTGTGGCAACACATACATAAAAGGATCCACTGCAGCAGAAGGTTTGCCAAAGAAAACGGGACAATACAAGTCAAGCTCATGCCTTAGTTATACCATGACCCAGTTTCTTCTTTTTAAAAGGTCACATCGAGATGCTTACTGTGTTTGGTTTATGTAAAAGAGTGAACTAGTAAGAGGACAAAAAAATGAACCCTATCTGTCACCCTGGGCAACATGACAGGAAGAGTCTTTCTTCGTCATTGGTTTTATTGGGGATTCGTGGTTGTGTAATACCTCTGCTGACTGAATGAATAAATGAGTTTGCTCTGCCTGTACACAGGGTGCACAGGTTTATGCTCCACAAGGGTGTTTTATTTTCTAAAATGTGTCAAACTTCAACTGTTCTCACTGAAGCAAAACTGGCTGCCTTTTGTTTTAAAATTGTCACTTAAAACACTTGGATTTTGTAATTCTGTGATCTTTTTGACCTGTGACATTTTGAACTGTGTGGGTGATTAAAGAGGAGCCACTCGTAAAGAAGGGGAGATTATGAATATTTGCGTCCTATCCCATTTCAGAGTTTTGGAGCTGGTTCTAGGTTTATCTCCTCTTCTTCTTTTTGTGTCACACATGTGATTACAATTTTTCTCCAGGTTTCAATATCCCCCGTTTGATTTACATAGTAAAATCTGGCATCATTAATTAATATTTCTATGAAACTAATTTGCAAGCGGGTGTAGAAGAAAAACTACACCAGATCTAACATGTATGGCTTGGATGTTAAGGTTTCTGTGTAAAGGATTAATTGAGTTTTTGAGTTATTTATTTATTTTTTAACAGCTTCAAGTTTCTTAGAATAACATTTCTGGAACATAAGCATAAGTTGATATATTATTTATTTAACATCCCTTGATGTTTAGTTGTTAAAAGCTTTATCTTCTCATATCCAGATCATTTTCCCTGTTATAACCAGGGTTCCTATGTACTCTTCAAAAGTATTATGGAATTTGCTTTTATGCTTTTCCATGTTTGTATAAGAATAGTGCTATTTTATTTTCTAAAAGATAAAAATCTAATGATGGTTTAGAAATGCAGCAATTTATGTTAAAATTGTTCATTTTCTATGAAGTGCAATGTAAAACCACAATTTATATCTCTCCTGTAGATTGGCCTCTTTACATCTTTAAACTCTGAAATAGACGTTTGTTTCTTAATTGAGGTCTGGTTAAAATAGCAAACTGAAAGATTTTTATTAATGTGTTTTTACAAACAGGAGAAAGATGCCAGTGATTGTGATTTGTGTTCCCAAGAATCAAAATTTAATTCAGGTTACTTACAGTAAGTCCTTATTTACTTCTCCAAGAGTTATACATTTTTAAACAGAGATGATTTATTTTTGTCCTAATCATCAAATAGCACTGAAATGTCCCCTTAACACTCCCTGTTATTTTTTTTTAGATGAGACCAGATTCATACTGAAGTAATTAAAGGTCAGTATGTTATACTTAAATGTCAGAATGTTATAAAATATCCCAAAGACAATTTTAGACTTAAAAAAAATAACATTTTAAAATCTGTGAATTCTGCCTCACAATTTAAAGCAATAATAAAGTCTCAGAGTATTTCCCGTTGTTCTGATTGCATTCAGACTGCTGGTTGCCCTCACAAGGTGCAATGAACCAGCTTCCACTGGCCTCATGCGTCCCCTGTGCGCCCAGAAGGGAGATTACCAGCCCATCTGCATCGCCCGAGTCAGGCCACGCTAAGCCGATGGGAGCCCTGCTCAGCAAGCCCCTGCTGCAATTGTTAACCCTGATTAACTTGATGTGGCGCTCTGTTGAGGGAGCAGTGTGAAAATCAAGTCAGTGCCATGACCCAGTGCCCTGCTGCTGAACCGAGTGGAAATCGGGCAAACGTGGCAAGAGGAGGGGGATAAGAATTTGAAGCAGGGAGAGAGAGAGAGAGAAAAAAAAAAGAGATGAAAACAAAATGGAATTAGGTACGGGAGAAGAAGCATAAATTCACGGACTAATCACTTTTCACCATATTTTTTTTTCCCCAAGTCAAAAAGACTTCTTGTTTTGATTTACCAAGGCATCAGTTCATGAAATGATCTCTTACTCAGTGAGACTCATTTGCAACACATTAGGGTATTAAATATGAGGATTGACCTGATGCAACATTTCCTGTTTAGTCACTGTTGTGCAGCACATCATACTACATTTTTGCTTCTTAGAGCTCCATAGCCTCTGGAAAAATGTGCTTATAAAATATCTGAAACAGGCTATTTCTATGTGTATGATTTAATTTAAATATCAAGTAGAAATATTTAAATTATCTGACTCACTAGAGAAAATTGTACACAGCAAATGTACAGAATGCCTCGATCAATCTGTAACTAAGGAGACTTGCACACCAAATAATTCCCAACATCGCTTTTCTCCATACATCCACTTGCTTAAAATACACTCTTCATCTTGGTTTGAGCAGTAATTGTTCCAGTTCTCAAAATATAATATGAATTGGTAGGTCTTCCATTTAAATCTTATTTTTAGATAAGAAAGATTAAAAACATACCTTAAACGGTCCACAACCTGTGATTATAAATTTATCCATTTAGTTTATGAAGTGGGCTTTACTTTGGTATACAACTTATTTTTGGTCTGAAGCAATGATAGGCAATAGAAAGAGTAAATTTTTCTTGTCAATTGGATTTTTTAGACCAAATGTTGGACAATAAAAGCCAAAATGAATTAATAATAATAAATCATAACCCCTAGCTTCTACTTTTTATTCTTTAAATCAAAAACTAAGCGGCCTATTAGTCGAGAAGCTTCTTTTTCAATTATTTGAAGGCCAGTATAAAATGCACTAGCCCCTCATTTAACTGCAATTTTTTTTTCATCATATTGATACTAATATAGTATACAGGTACTTCTCACTAAATTGGAATGTACTTTGATAAGGTGTGTTTGTCAGATTCAAAGTACCCTCTGAAAAATACCTTTAAGCAGATATTAATCATATGTTTCATTAAGCACACATTGCTATATTTTTGTATATTTTCTTAGAAGTCAAATGCTGTGTTTCCATTGGCTTTAAGTGAAAAATCATAATTATTAACTGAAATAAAGGTATCAGTCTGTGCATAATTATTGTATATAATAATCTAGTGAAATGAACTTACTGAATTAAACTTTTTATTAATATTCAACTTTATTGAGGTACACCTGTACTGATTTTCATAAACAAGAAGACAAATATATTTTTAAAATGGTTACATATCTGAGATTTTTTAATAAGACTAATCTGCAGCGAATACTTTGTGGAACAATAAACCCACAAAGGGAGAAATCTAAAGAAGGAATTAAATCTACATAAAAAATGAATTCAATAAAAGTGCAATATTTTTATTGAATTCATTTTAATAAATGAATTTAACACATTGCTGAATTTAAGAAATGTGTTAAGTTCAGAGAAATCTTTAAAAAAAATTATATAAAACCAGAGATAAACTTGATGCCGCTGATTAAAAGTAAGTTTCTAAAAGCAGCTTTAAAGTTCTGTGTGGTTCTCATGTAGAAAAGCAAAACATTTCACAAAATAGGATAAAATAATGCAAAGGTACAATCACCTCAAATCTTTAGTTTATAGGAACTGAATATTGGACTTTACGGTTCAACACACAGAGCAAGTAGAAATGTGCTAAAGAGAGAAGAGGTCAGACTCCTCCTGACCTGCAGGTGTGATTCACACCCCGAAAACAACAGCAAACTCTCAAGCTTATTGTTTACCAAATACGACAGCCTTTGTTACTGGAGAACATTTTGGACAGAGTGACTGAGCATGCCGTTTGCAGGAGGTGCAGGACTTTAACAGAAAGAGACAGTCTGGTGATGGAGCAGAGAGGGAATGTGTTTGGCAGGAGTCAGCACCACTAAGCTGGAGCTGCTCTGTGAGGAAGGAGGATCCTGGAACCAGCTTGCGTTATGAAGGGAGTGACCTGGAATTAAGGACAGTCGCTGTTTGGTTTGACTGAGCAAGTTATGTTGTTAAATTGCTCATTAAATCCAATTAGAGCGGGGTAAAAGGGAGACCGAATTGGGGGCAGTGGGGTTTAAACTTTGGTCATGCTGCTCACGAGGGGGATGGTGTGCCAATCTGAGCAGGTGACAAACTACCTCTGAACTTTTGACCTGGCCTTGGAACTCCCTGGTTCTTCTTGCCTTTTCACTCTTCTCCCTTCCTCCAACCTTTTCACCAAATGGCTCATTCACAGCTTTCACCTGCGACTTTTTCTTGCTTTGCACTGCCTCTGTGACATGTTGGGCAGTTGGATCTGTATGCGACATGTTTGACTTATTAAAGTACAATACGTTTAAGGTAAATACTGAATTCACTAATAAGTCTAACGTCTCATCTAATGAAAAATATGGCAGTCATGGAGTTTTCCACATTTACACACCATATTAATCCACTTCTGTGGCCTTTTCCTTTTAAACAAAGAGGAATTAAAGGAAAATAATAACCATGGACAAATGTTGCGAACCTCATACCAATCCATCCATAATTTCTGATCATTTCAATTCCACTGTCTTTTTAACTCAGTCTTTAATTATAGTTTTATGGCCTAAAACTTATATTTGTTTTCTCCCCCCAGTTTTAAATTAATTGTTGTCTCTGGAACTTATTGCAGTAGTCAGAAGCATAAACAAGAAGGGATTAGGCTAGAGTGAGTCATTTTCCTCGTGCATTCTCATTTTGGTGTTTTAATCTTTAAGTTCTTGTTTACTTTCCAAATGTAGCACTGCTGCTCTAATGGAGATTGTGTTTTGCTTTTGTTTTTCACAAGTCCTATTCCACTGTTTGGCCCTTATCAGTGACTCATGCACTGCATCTCGGTGAGGATTGTCCTTACTCATCCAAATCTTCTGTCTCTTTGTTGAAGTTTCTAACCATGTTTTTACCTCCCCTTGTAATGTATTTTATGTTTGAAAGAATCTATTTCTATGCTTGAATACATTAATACGTGGTGAAATACAGCAAAAAAAATTGAAAATCTAAAAACAATTTTACCGTTCTAAGTTGCCTACACTTAGTCCGTAATATTTTAGCATTAACAGTTCTATTTATTTTTTTAAATTATTTTGTACTACTGCTGTGTGCCATGCCGAGAAGTCACCTTCCCCCCCAAAAAAAGATGTGCACAAAAATGTGAAATGTGCAAGGAAAGGCGAGTAATTATGTTTTCTTGACTATTTGATCAGTCATGTTGATGCTGTTCTCTTGTCTTTTCCATTTTGAAAAAATTCTTAAAAAATTTCTAGTCATTCCAGGCATCTTATATGAGTATAAAAACCAAGCATTTAATTCATGGGGCATGTTCTGGGTGCATATACTACCTCTCTCCCAGTGACCGCTAGAGATAAGGACCAGCTTCAACCCTGCTAGAAAAGGCTGGTGTAAAAATGGATGGATGAATAGATGGATGGATGTAGTGCCAATAATTTTTTAGGACTCTAAGATCTTAAATAATCGTTTTATTTCTGGTTATAAACCTCATGTTCATTTAAATAATTTTATTATTACTTACACTTTTAATTTTTTAACATGAGTTTTTTCTTAGACAAATAAATGTACTCAAAATAAATGTTTATTTTTAAACATAATTTTCAGTTTGATATTGTACTGGTGGAATAAAAGATTTATTTATTCAACGGCTTTTTATGCATTTTTACCTGCAACGCCAATAATTGTCCAGAAACTGTAGCTTTTACAGACTCAGCATTGCTAAACATAAAACATCCATACAACAAGGTTCTTATTACCAACTTCTTTGCATTTCTATAACTATACATGTTTTTCATTTGAAATGTCCTTTACATCAATAAAATAAAGTAGGAGGCTTGTTTTCAGAACCAAACCAAGACGAGTAGATGTAAAGAAGCAAATCTCAAACAACCAAGCAAACACTTTGTCTTTCTTTGTAACTTGAAACAATAAAGCCTAAATATGAGGTGGGTTTGTTATTGTCATGCTTTTTAAAATGTATATATTTTTTTATAAGAAATATTTAATTTTACCTGTAAATTAGCATTAGTTCCACCCATTAGCCAAACATTACAACACTTAATGCATACACAAACAGCAATGAAAAGTTATTTATAGTGCCGTATTGATCTAATTAAAATGTTTGTAGTGCATTGTATCTACACTTGATATGCACTACCAAGTCTGGTTTTCATTTATCAAAGTGCTTCTATTTGCTTTCCTTTTTAATGGAGTGTGGTTAATCTTACATTATCAGCGTTCCAATCTGCAGGTTCCTGTTATGTTAATCACACACTGTTAAGCATTGAGTCTTGGTTTTGCCTGCGGTTCTCATGTATCCCCATGTCCTCACTTTGTAGGTAGACATTTACTGGGTCCTTTTAGGCCTGTAGGCAGATTACAGGGATATTATATCGTTAAAATCCTCAGTTGAAACAACTTTTTATGGCCCCGGGAGTTTCTCTGGTTATCTGTCCCTAAGGACAGACTAAATTGATGCTGGTAGAGAGGCTTTTAGGTCTTCTTGCTCTTACTTCCAGTCTAGAAGGAACAGGAAACTGATGAGAAACTTAAATACAGTACTCCAAAAAAAATAAACATTAAAATTACAACAACAAAAAAAAAGTACTGTAGTATAAAGATTATATTTTTAAAACAAAATTTAAATAATATATATGTAACTTTGGTATGTGTAACATTCTTTTAAATAGATCCTTGTAATATATTTGATATATAGATATATTTTATTAACTATCATAGAAATAATTTAAGAAGGCCAAATAACTAATTCATTACTTTCAGTATTAACAATATCTGAATACATAAAAAAGAAAAGAGAAAATATGTCAAAATACATTTTTATATTTTTTATAACTAATATTATTTAATGTATGGTAACAATTAAAGTAAACATTTTTCTGGGCTTTCTTAAAAAAATATGTAGGTAAATCAAAAATGACATCCGTTTTATGTCATTGTCTTGTTATGAAATTCATAAAAAATATAAAAATTCACAAATACAAATACAAATTATTTTGATGATCTAAATGTCTGTGGCC
This sequence comes from Alfaro cultratus, assembly GCA_903066825.1. Classification (NCBI taxonomy): domain Eukaryota; kingdom Metazoa; phylum Chordata; class Actinopteri; order Cyprinodontiformes; family Poeciliidae; genus Alfaro; species Alfaro cultratus. Next base: position 14,557 of record CAEFZX010022382.1, on the reverse strand, counting down.
AAATATTGTTTAAACAGAGGGAATCAAAATGAGCAAAAAATAATTAAATACAATTATAAAGCACTGTCTATTTATAACATTAGACAGTGTTAAAGAAAGAAAATTAGTTTTCTTTCTTTTATTTTTCTGTTTAAAATTTTGCTAAGCCTGTTCTTTAAATTTGTGAGAGCATAAATGTTATTAAAATGTATATTTTAATAATATCATACAAGATTTCAGAGTCTTACCTTACCAAGGACTGGATGCTGCCTTTTAACTATACAATAGTGTTTTAAGAAAAAAATAAATAAATCAAAACTCAAGTATTGCCTCACTGTTAACATTTTGTTTCATATTTTAATATATTATTTCTGTGATAAGTTTTCAAAACTTGAGTTTACCACCTATACCCTGAGAGTTTTGTCCATGAAAAAAGCAGTTAGATCCTGTCACACCTGCACGTGCATGCACACCTCTTGTTCCGTGAAAATATAAGCATTGCCTCACAGACCATGCTTGAAAGAGATCTCATCTTGCTGTTTTGTGTAATGCTGCCAAGAACCTCACTAAGTGTTAATGTTAACACAGACCAGAAGGATACACACTCAGGGAATGAACTCTTCACCCTTTCGTTTTTAACTTTAGATGTTTGACCTCTCTTTGGAAAAGGCGGCCAGCATTTACACCAAAGACAAAGAAATGACTCGGATCAGTGGACAACAGGGTCAAGGTAGAATTGGTGGCTTAAACCAAGAAGCAAGATAAAGCTTCCTATTTCTGTATTGCTTGACTATACTGAGATTTGCATCTGTATGTGCCTACAGAGGAAGTCCTAGGGCCATCAGACATGCTCTAAAATCAGCGGAGCATCCATAACCTTTTCCTGACCTTTTCGATTCTGTACTCTGTTCATTGGGTTCTTGATTTTAAACTCAGTTGTCTCTGACTTCAACAAGCCCAGCTCACTTACATACATAACATCTGAGTAAGTTTTCCACATGCAAAACATCACAAGAAAGAGAAATGGCCAGTGGGGTTCTACATCATTGTAATTATCCTTAACGAAGATGGCTGAACGGTAAAACCACAGGGAATATCCACGATCACTTCTTTGATTAGCACCTACAGAAAATAAAATATATTGCCAATGAAATTTCTTGTCCTATTTCAACTTTAAGACTAATGTGTCATGTCTCAGATGTTCAGTGGAAGAAGGTGGCTTGTTTTAGTTTGATGCTGCACAAGCGCCATAGGAACCTGGGGGTAGGGGATTATGACGGCTATTAAAAAAGTCCTATTTGGGATTCCACTGTAGGGTAAACAAAGGATTGGGCCTCATTAAGATAAGAACGTACACGAAAGCTGACCAGTTGTTATGTGAAAATGCTGCCGCAGAGATTGCCGGGAGGCAGTGGCCCATTTTTCCCTGTCTATCTGTAAATAGCTCAGTGCCTTTCGACTGCATCGTATGTCTTTCTGAGTACCAAGCACGCTCATCAACATCTGCACCACCCCCACAACCCTCGGTTCCCCCTCATCAAGTTCATCTTGCTCGTGGTCATGTGTGTACGTCAGGAGTTAGAAAACAATGATAAACTCTGACAAACAGGCCACACTGTTTTCTTGCTGTGCCTCAGCGCAGAAAGAACAATAATGAACAATTTCTTTTTACAATATTGTAAAACAAACACTGTTCATTTCTGTGAAATCTGACTGCATATATTTATATGTTAATATAAAAAATGTAATTGCAGTTGTACATTTTTATTTTTAATTCTTAAATGTTATTTTGGAATGCTAAATTAGATTTTTGTTTTGCTAAAAAAAAAAAAAAAAAAGAAAAAACAGAAAAATGCATCTTAGAAGAAAACTTTCCAGTTAAATAAGGCCTAAAGAAGAAAAGAACAAAAAAAACTATAAATATCAACTAACAACACATTAGGAAAAACAAATTAATCAGAAGTGATGAAATTGGACCTGACTTTTGGTTGTAGCCGAGATGAGATTAAATTAGTGAACTTCATAGTGTTATGCAAGGTACAAATTACAGAAACACAGCAGCCTCAATAAAGATTTGAAATCAACATCAGTTCCTTCTTTTATGTGTTTTTCAGAGGGCAACCCAAATGTAACTGTCTTGCAGTTTTCCATGTTTTTGTAACCTTACAACAAGGTTAGAAATTGCATTATTTTATATTATAAAATAATGGCAGACTTGATTTAACTGTAAAAAATTATATATATATATATATATATATATATATATATATATATATGTGTGTGTGTGTGTGTGTGTGTGTGTGTGTGTGTGTGTGTGTGATATTACTAGCATCCTATTGTAACTAAAAGGCTTTTTTAAAATTTAGACTCTGTTTTGTCTGTTTAGACTCTGTTACATCTAGAACAAACTTACTTCTTTTGAATTCAAAAAACCGAAAGTCAAAATGTGAATAAATTATAAAAGTCTACAACAGTCCGATTATTCAAAGTGGCCACTTGCTTCTCTGAGGTGTACATAATTTTTCTCAAGCCATCAGCAGGAAGCGTGTAAACGATGTCCGTTGGCATCTTCATCATCATTGCTAAACGCTTGGAGCCAACAAGCAAACACTCTGAAATCATTAAGAGTATCAGGCATTTCTAAGCTTTATTATGTGAGAATACAAAGAAGCTTAGCTGTTAACTCACATTCTGTGAACTCTACATGACTCTGGGTTCACAGAGCGGTTATTGGATCAAAATTAGCTGAAAGTCTCGCAAAACTGACTGGGGGTTTCTCTTAAGTGGCAGGCGGGTTCCTCTAGGGGGCACTGTTCTACCTCAGATTGACAGGAGCTGTTATGATGAACAGTGTAATGAATGAACAGAGAAGTGGAGTAAGAGATATGACCCTCTGATGAACTGCAAATCTGCTGGGAGCTCAGCGGGGCAGTGCTGACTGGTTAAATGCCAACCCTCCACCTGCGAGAGGAGAACAATGACAATGATGCATCTGTATGCGAGTGAGGGGCTGTTAGTTTGTGCCCAACTGAATGTAATTCCCTTTGTCTGCTACAACCCACCATTGGGATTCTGGTAGTGCTTAATTATGCTAACGCGTGGCTAGCCCCGGAGCATCCCAAATTTCTGATTTCCACAGTTCTATCTCATTACAAATATCGTCCTCTGTAAAAAATAAATAAATAAAAAGTTTTACAATGCTAAATCACTTTTTAAAAAAATCTCTGATGTTCTGCACATCTTTTGGCACTTTTCCCATCACTTTTTTCCCCCACATCTTTATTTTGTTGTCTAACAAAAGCCAGAACCTGGAGGCACATGATTAGGCCTCCACTAATTGGTATCAGATTCACAGGTCTGGATCGGCACCGTACTAGCTGGAGCCAAATTATTGCTCACAGCTGCACACAGGGAGAGTGAGTGGCTGGGAACCTGAGCGCATTGAGCTGTTGGCCCACCATCAGCTTTCCCCTCGCAGAGTCGTGCACCCCTACCGTCACGCACAACCCTCCAGGGCCAGACAAGCTACAAGCGTGCATGTATGACAGCTTTCATGTGCAAGCCAAAGTCTGATCAGAGGACCTCTGTATGGACACCTTTCATGGTTTGTTAGCACCTTGACAGTGAAGGAGCAGGACAGCTGAGATGTCTGCAGTGTGATGGAAAAGAACCCACCAGCGCTTGGAGAAAAGACTGCAGTTAATAGAGGCGGTCTGGAAATGGGGACTAGAGAAGGGGGTCTTGTGTTTGTGGCCCGGAGACACATAAACTCGCTAAAGACAGACTCTTGCAACAAATATAAACATAAAATTCTAACATACACTTGTGGCCGTCACTGGTAATGTGCTCTGTCAGAAAGCAGCATGCTTTCCTGAATGTTGAGGGAAATGAAGGAAGAATTCTGAAAATTGACTGAGCCACTGTATTTCCTCTGGGAACCTTTTTTTAGGAAAACTTTTTCTTTGCCGCATATGCTGGCAGGACTCCGGTTTTGTGCTGAGATAATTGCTATAACAAGGTAAACAATAAAATAAAATAAAAAACAACAAAATAGAACACAAAAAAATGTGAGAGGCAGTGAGAGTTAAGAGTATGCTCACATAACACACCTTCTTTGCCCATGGGACTTTCTTGACCCAGAAAAAACAGCATGTAGCATGTTGTCGGTGACTAAAGGGTGGTTTGCAGCCGTGAAGCTAGTCGAGCGATAGCCCGGTCACCAGAGCACACAGAGTTTGCCGGCAGTGAGGACTCAGAGGTCTTTCGTACCAGTAGTTTCAAGCATCAAACATTTGGCAGCTTCAGCTCACCTCTTTCATGGTTAACCGTTTATTTAACCTGACAGCCTCTCTAGGAACACACATTTATGACAAATTAAATATGCATGAGTGGAACTGAATGAGCAGCATTCCAGACTTGGTGTGTGCATTTACACTCAAATGAATACTTAAATGCCATGCCTTACCAAATACTTTGCATCCCTGAAATATACACATTTTATTATTTCACCAAAAAATCTGAAAAGTGTGGCATGCATTTTGGGCCATGAGCTGTACAGCCACTGCTCCCTGCGTGCTTGGTGTATTTCTCAGCTAGCTTTGCTTAAACTCATCTCTAACCCCAGTTATTATTATTATTATTATTATTATTATTATTATTATTATTATTATTATTATTATTATTATTATTATTATTGTTNTGTTTACCAAATAAATAAAGTTTATTATTATTATTATTATTATTATTATTATTATTATTATTATTATTATTATTATTGTTGTTGTTGTTGTTGTTGTCTGGGATTTACATCTGGACTTTGACTGGGCAATTCTAAGACATGAATATGATCCTGTTGTCTTTGCTTCCTTTATCAATTTGTTTCTCCAAGTATTTTCATTTTCTGTGTGGCGGAAGAGTTCAGAGTTGCACTCTGTGTTAGTTTTTGTTGTGCTTTGTGTTTGCAACCTGAAAAACGGGGGAAAAAATTAAGGGGTATAAATACTTTTGCAGGATTTGTCTCCTGTAAACTTGTAACATATTACATTCTGGTTGATCAACATTATAAAAGATTTGGTCTTTTTTTTTTTTTTTTTTTTTTTTTTTTTTTTTTAATTTTACAATAAAATAAAAAAAAAAAATTTTTTGTTTTTTTTTATTTATAATTATTAAACATTGTAATTTTGGGAAAAGACAGCCTGTGCCCAGAGTAATATTCTACCACACCACATACCATCTTGGCTGATAACGTTCATTAATATCCTAACATGATCCAGGAGAGCAGACTCCATTTCTTATTCATGCTGCAAAGCTCTCGAGCTGGTCAGGTGAGTTCCCCCTTTCAAAGTTCCTCCTAACTATCTCATCTCACACCTTTCTCTTATCAAACCCCCTGCTACTGCTTTCATCCTGCTATTTTCCCACCAGTCTAAAGAGTTCTTACTGCTCATCTGCATCTTTACTGCTGTTTCCCACTGGTATCGACAGGTGTCACACCCCTGCTGCTGCTTTATCTCTACCTCCTTCTTGTTGCTCCACCTCCTCTGGCGTTATCTGTCAGAAAGTGTTAACGAACTCTTCCTGAAAAGGTACAATTTAATGGTGAAGAAAAACCGAGAAATTAAGATTTGCCTAAAGGCGGGAGTGAAATCTAGTGAATATGTAGCTCATGAGATATTGGAATCAGAATCGGAAACGTAAAGAAAACACACTCCCAGATAATTTAACATTAAAATCTGAAGAAGAAAAAAATATTCTAAGAAGTTCTTTTCCCCGATTATTAAAAATCAAATCTGTATTTGAAACAATTTTTAACAATATTTACATTTACCTAACATGCATCTAAAAGCTGGAGTGTTGATGAAAGAAAAAAGCTATTTAGCTTCTTATACTTCTGATCAGTTTGGTTAAAACTGGAACACAGATTCGGTGCTAATATTGGATACATTCTTTGAGACTGACATGAAAAACTTATGTCTGCAGAGTCCAGTCTTTCTCATTTCATCAACTTAGCCATAAAGGAACAGCACCTTATTTAGATCCCCTGCTCTGTCCGTCTCTGTCGTTGTGAGCTTGGCAAGACATTTCCTCAGTCTTGCCTGCTGGTGGTGGTCAGAAGTCCAGTGGTGCCTAATGTTTGGCTGCCTTGTTTTCCTCAGTCTGCCTCAGGGCAGCTGTGTCTAGCTTTTCACCATCAGTGTGTGAATGTGTGCGTCAATGGGTGCATGATTGAATATAGCATAAAGCACTTTGGGATTCTCTGGACCAGATAAAATGCTATACAACTACAGACCACTTACCACTTACCATTCATATCACACTTGATTTTCATACTCAGATTCTAAAATGAATATATTTCAGATGGTGCAAATGCAGCCAAGGCTGGGGTGGGTGTGAGATTCCCACAGCTGACAGCAGGCACAGACAACCTTCTGTAAAAATACTACATCAGAATTACTTTGCACAAAATCAACAATTATTCCAATTATTAGGTAATATTTAATAATCTATTCCATAACCATAACATTTATTATTTTGAATTTGAATACAGATTTATACAACTTTAAACAAGCAAACATTATACACTTTTAGCATGGTGCACTTTATTAAGTCACAGAATTATGAACTACTAGCTTGTTAATTAGTTGCAGTTTCTACTTATGTAGTCAGTCTGCAGTGAGCTACTTAACAAGCATGCTGTGGGTAGATTGTCAACATACTATATAAAGCATTGTTACCTTAATAAAAGTGATGACTGGCATTGTTGTGGTTTTAACACCATCAGTGTGTGTAGTCACTTTAAGAAGCAGGTCCCCCGTGTGTTTTACTGTATTCTCTCTTATATTCTTATATCCTCTTTCTATTAACTTTCTCACCTACCTCTCTTCTTTTCTTTTTTCTCTTTCCCGTTTCTTTTCTGTTTGCTTGTCTGCTGTGATTAATATAAGCTCGAAGCAATTTGTAATAACATGTATTTTTTCAAAAAATATATCAAGTGGATATAGAATAGCAAAAGTCGCAATTCTGCATTTGTGAAAATAAAACTGTTAGGGTTCTTTTTGGCACGCAGACGATAATTCTGATTTATACTATATTATTGCCATATTAATTGATAACCAATATCCGCAGTATGTCAAAAAGTCTTAGAGGCAGAAAAAAATTGTATATCTTGAAACCAGTGTTTAGCCTTGTCCAATCAAGAGACCTTATTTTATCTGCAGCAGCTCCCCACACTGGGCTGCTTTTGATTGCCTACTTTTTAAAGACTTTAATTTTAACTTGCTGTCAAATACCAGACTTATATTAGTGCCTGTTACTGAATTACATTTTTGCTCTATGTCTTAATAGTAAAACTTTCAGAAATTTTCATTTCAATTTGTTTTAAATGACTTTAATGTAACTTGCTCTTTAATTAAATTAAAGTTAATGAATCTAAGTTAAGATTGTACTGTCACATTTTCCCAATGTTCTGCCTCTTTCCACATCTTCATCTTTTTTCAGTGTTCTAATGTTCTGAACTATTTCCAAGCATAACAACTCCTGACCGCACATAACATCAAGAAATAGTGATATCAAACAATCTTTATTTTTTCTTCATTGTAAGTCTCGCCGCCTTCTCCTCTGGCACATCCAGTCAAATTAAAAATGAAGGAAGAAGAAGTGGTCTGCTCTTGTGGGGGCTTTTGTTCCTAATTTTTTTAAAAAGAGTGAAGACAGGGGTGGATAGCCATCCACTCACCCCCATTACTTCTTGTAATCCCCAGCAGGAACCAAAAAGGGGGAGAAAGGGCAGCGTCTGCTGCGCAAAAGACGCTACAATAACAGAGAGAAACCCAAGCATCTCTTTCATTATCGTGGCAATGGAGGGAAATCTTCACAAGTGACAACACTGGGGTGTGCATTCACTGTGTACGTGGATAGCCCACCAGCTCCACTCATGGGTAACAGATGGTGCCTTATCATTGGCTAGGATCAACCGTGCAGCGTGCATTCCTAGACGTGCCGGTAATGGCTTTTGTAAAGTTCAGTTACCACTGACTCCACATAGCATTAGGCACTAAGACACATTTTGAGTGTACTCGATACTCTCTGCACCATCAATGTCAAACTTGACAGACCATGTAGGGAGTGGTATCCTTAAAGATAATTATTGCCTAATCATTGAACAAGCAATTACATCTTCCTGTGTGCTCTTTTCTATTTACACATCCTCACAACCAGGTCAGCATTCACTCCTACTGGTATTACCCGTTTGCTCTGTAGCATGAGTTCCTCCCAGCAACTTATACTTGCTCACCTGCCTGACCTGAAAGCTGGCCCTTTAGTGGCCTTACTCCCCCCCTCTAACTATTTAATAATGCCCTTTTATTCTTGAACACTTTATTAAACACTGTCACTCAGGCTAAATACCAGAAATAGTTGGATAAGAGCCCGAACAAGGATGAGGGGAAGGCCCATAAAGCATCCTGAGTGATGGATCTTTGAGTCTATAAATGCTGGTGTTGTGACTAGAAAGTATAAGGTAAAAGCTGAGAGGCAGGAGGAAGTCTGGATGGAGGCCAATTGTATTATGGTTGGGGTGAGAAGTTCAGGGTGAAGTGCAGCAGGGGAGGGCAGTTTTCACCCTAGATGCACACTGTGATGGCTGGTCAGCAGGGCTGTTGATTGACGCCTGATAAAACCTACTGAATGACTGACAAATGCTTCTCAAAGTCTTCTAAGTGTGTAACAGAATGGAGGTAGTGTCTCGGGTGCATGGTTGTATAGTAGTCATAGTGTCTTCATAATTTTCTCATTCTAATTTTCTATTAAACATGTGGAAGAGGTTTAGATAAGAAAAGCAGTCCCAGGTCATGTATCAAACTTTTGGCAGCCAGATTAAGAAGTTAAATACATAATATGAAAATAAAATTTAATCAGGCTTTTATGTCCTTTATCATAGATTAGTCTAAGCAAAATCCAAAAGAGAATTGTTAAGTTTTGAATTGTTTTGTGACAAAAAAACAAAGGCAAAGTGAAAGAGTCCTTGAAGTAACATGGATTTTCAAATTTACCAACAATAAAATACAATAAGCAGTCACCCATAACATAGTTTCAGAATAGCCTGTAAAGCTTTCTGGGAATGACTTTTCCCATTGTAAGTTGTTTTTCTTTTAGGTACACCACTGTGAGTGTGACTGATTTAATTAGCTTTAAACTCAAAGACAAATAAATATTTTATTGGATAAACTATCATCACTACTGATGAATGAAGCACCCGTACTGAAACTGACTTTGAAAGTGCTTTGTGGTTTCCCTGTGGGTCTTCCCAAATTGCAACTCCTAAATGTTAACTTCTGAGTACATATAGCGGAAGCATGATGGGTAGTTGTTAATGTGTCTGCTTCACAGTGAGAAAAATCCTAGTTTCGAATTTTGGTTTTTATTTGTGAAGACTGCATATTCTACCCTTGCAAGGATATATTTTCTCAATGGATTCTCACGGTCAAAAACATATATATGTTGGATTAATTGACATCTCTGAAGGTGTGAAGGTGTGCTTACATGGTTGTCTGTCCTGTGTGTTTAGTGTTGGCCTGGGATGCGCTGGTGTTCTTTCCAGGGTGTAATTTCCTAATTGAGCTAAATGAGCACTGCACCAGCACCCTATAAAGGCTACTGTGATTCAGCAATGCAATCAGTGACACCAACTATAGTAATCTGTTGTCATCTTTAGCTGAACCATAATTTTCTAATTTTCCACAGCTGTGTACCCTAATTAAATTTACTTACTGCTAATATTTACATGCTTGACTGATAGTTGAGGTTGCAGGTAATCTACACTGTTTTCTAATGGCTCAAAATTTGAAAGTGTTGGGTTTTGCACTTTTGGTCAAATAAAGCAATCTAATTTTAGCATCTTAGAAAACTTTTCTTTTTTTTAATTGTGAACTAATCATTACTCCCTACTGTGCCATCATAGTCACTGTAATGAGAAAGGTATTCTTATTGATCTTAGCCTTTCCACATAACATGAATCATTCAGGCAAAGAGAGTACTTCTAATGGGATATCAATCTACTGATCTATAATAAAAGTTCAGACGGATAGCACCAGATAATACGCTTACCAGTACCTATGTGACAGTGATTCATGCTTTAAATACACTAACAGTTGGATTTAAAGACAGTCCTTTCTAAGTCTACCTGTTTAGATATTCAATAGCCTCAGTCCCCTCCCGTGGGAACCAAAAGGTACTATAGAGAAATAGGGGGGCAATGACAGTCTTAGTGTATATTGGACACTGTGAGAAGTGATGACCTGATGTGAAAATGAGTTCCCAAAGCAATGAGAGATTATCCACGGTTTGTAGATATTGCCAAAGAGGGAGTGGGAAGATAGACACAATGTTCACCTGCTAGAGACAGAGTGGATTATGGAGAATTAGGGGGCACTGTGTGACTTGGCATCAAATGGGGGACCTGTTGAGGTCGGCACATAATCTGATCATCTGCCAAGAAACACACACACACACACACACACTGAAACTCTCTACGGACAGAAAGTACACAGATGCCTGACGACACGCTGATTTGAACACAGGCATAAGGTAAGGACAGATTTCTGCTCAAATGCTTTTGCTGACACATGGCTGCAAAGACAGACACAGACCAGGCTAGCAGCTGTGTGGGTGTGTGTGCGTCTTCTGCTTAACAGTAGCAACTGTAACAATGACAAGGCTTAGCAGTGTAACAGTAGTCATCCTGCAGATTGACATTTAACACCGCTTCTCATACAGAGAAACCATTCACAGCCACAGTGCTTAATAACTTCTTTTAACAAACATAAAACCCAGCTGTACAGTATCAAAATTAACACAGAAGCTTTCATAAATAAACCACCAATCTACATTTCACCATCGAGGAAAGGCATTAGAATAACATGGATTTTAATTCATGGGTGTTTACACTGAGAAAGGGAAACCAGTGAAAATGCCCGTTTTCAATAAAAAATACCTTTGCCTTACAAAAAACCGGAAGCATAGAAAATTATGTAAGACTTACAAAATAATGGAATTTGTTTTTAAAATGAAGTTAGAGTTATGTAGTGGGTTAAAAAGTATAGCTCACCTTAGTGTTCAGACGTTTTTTTTTAAAGAACATCACTAAAAAGTGCGGCCATACATGCAACTCAAGAGACAAAACATGTCAGTGGGGTTAGAAAAAACAGAGGCCACAAGACAAGATAAGAGAGTATTTTTTGGGGAAAAACAAAGAATCCTATTGTTTTGTTTTGTTACAAATGCTATTGTACTCTTATAAAGGCAACAATCCTACTTTCAGTCCACTTTTGACTAATTAATACATGACTGTATGGCTAGAATAGGGTTAACAATGCTCTATTGTTGTGTTTTTACAAATAGAAGAAAAGTTGTATGAATCTCAAACTGTATTTTATGGGATTTATGTCTAGTGCAGAACTATCAGGCTCAGATTGGACCACTCTAAATATTTTTGAACCAGAAATTTAAAAAGGCAATCCAGATTCCTCACAAACTATGAAATAGCCCTTTGAAAATCCTTAAATTTAAGGCCAACTTTAATAATGTTAGCAGCAACAGTAGCTGGTCACTGTGTTCTTGGATTGAATAAAAATGTTTTGTATCGTGTTGGTCGCTCCTTTTTCATTGGGTAATCAAAAGGTTGCCTCTTAAGTGAAAGTAAAGGAGTGTGGGTTTACTGTAATGCTTTTGCAACTATTGTTCAGTGTGATGATGTGTACTCTTTATTAGTTGACTCTATCATAAAACTGGACAACCACTCAATAACTCCTTCCCGTCTTTCTTTAGAACAAGGCAAACACCTTTACAACACAGTCCTTTTATCCTTCAAATGTATTGGTGAGGACTGCTGCTAGACTCTTCCTTTTCTGTTTTATCAGACAAAAATGATGGTTTTTCTCCCTGAGTGCAGACATAGTTTGTAATATTGCTTTTTAAGTTGTTTTGGAGTCATGGATTCTTCCTGTCTGAGGGGATTTTCATCCCAAATTGGTACAGGACTTGTTTCACTGTGACTAAAGATGCTCTCTTACCAGCTTCAGCTAACATCTTCACAAGGTCATTAGATTTTTTTTCTGGCATGTATTTTTTGCACCAAAATACATTCATCTCACAGAACCCATTTCTTCACTACTCACTATAACAACTGGAAACTCTCATAATCGGTTTGTCCATGGCACATTTATGCATCTAGAAGTTGTGCGCAAATATTAGCAGTATTTGTTTAGGTTTGCAATTCTCTTCCTGGTATTTTGGTTGATTTGCTTAGTTGTGTGTTGTTAAGATACCAAACAAAGAATTGATATGTCTGAGGTGTACCTTACCAATAAGCCTCAGCCTAATTTACAACATTTGTAAATTAACCTGTCAGAAGCGTTAAAGGTATGGCATCATCTTATCTGGAATTTTCTAAAATGTTTTCAGGCCAAGGAATCTTAGTGAAAGTCAACTTCTGGATTTAAGAAAGTAACAAAAAATAGGTTTTCTCTCCCATAATTCTGGTATTTAGCAAATATAAATAATAGTGATAATCTTAACTGACCTAAGAGGAAAAGCTTGTCCTGATTTAACAGAGAAACAGAGAGGGAAAAAAAAGGTAATGTGTCTTCTTATACAATGTATGCTAATACTTCAGCTCAACTTCAAGATTCAAGATGTTAAGCTGAATTAAGGATCTTGGAGCACTCACAGTCATGTCTGAGATCCAAAATAATAGCTTGGAATAGCAGCAACTAGAGAGTGCTTTGCGAGGCAGACCAAGACAGGAAAGATTATATGCCTTTTCTTATAAAAAGATTTTATGCCATAAATTGTTTTTGTAACATCGCTAAAAATGCTTACTTTATACTGTGTACCTATAAATAAGTGACTTTACAGGCATCTCCAAAGATTCTAACCAGTGACACAATGGGACTTCCTCTCAAGCGGTATGTAGCTGAGTATACACATCACTGCTGGATGACAAACATCCATCCTGCACGTACAAATGTAATCCAGCTTTCCACTATCACATAAGGATTAAACCGCATGCAAACTGAACACATGCACAAACACATAAGTAGCATTTAGAAGCCCCGCGTGCCCATTCACATGCATTCACAAACAAACTGCAACAGGAGGCCAGAGTCACGAATATCTCTCACCCTCTGCCAGTTGTCAGTCACTGCCTTTGAGCACAAGGCATGAGGGACCAGATTAAATCCTTCTGGAGACAGAATGACGGGCACAGCAGCCTGGGCTCAACATACACACACACCTACAATGAATGACAGCATGTCAAACACTAACTATATCCACACTTTAAAGTACAGGGTTCCTCTCCATGAGCTTTTGGTACAACTGCAAGACAAAACACATTTTTATTATCCACTGAAATAGCTGTCAGTTCAATATTTCAGAACATAAATTACAAACATTGTGTGTTTCTGTGAAAATGTCCTTACAAGCCTGTTGTATTATTTCTCAGACCATAACAAGAACCAAACAGAATGGGATGTTTAACTTTTAGCCAAGTGTGACTGAAACTGAGCAGTAAATATTTTGTTGTGATTCTCAGCAAATAGCAAAAGATAAAACAATGCAAACTCAAACAATTTATTGCCTTGGCCTCCAGAAATATGAAAACCAAAAGGCTAATTTGGTCTTTATCTGAAAGATCTAACAAATGACAGATTAAAGGCTTGATCCTGCCACACTTCATCTTCCACTTAATGATACACAGATAACAGCAGCAACAGTTTATGTGAATTTTTCCAATGACCAAAACTACTTTGAGGGATGTTGCAGCAATATTGTCAGCTGATTTGAAACAATTAGGCTTGCCTAGTTGTTTTGTAGAGATCTGCGGTATTCCACTGTTGGCTGACAAGGAAGAGTTGGCAGCTGCAAATGAGTTATGGGCATTATTTCAAAGATACTTTGATGTTTTTGCTGGTCGCATCACAACATGGCAGCAGCTAGGCAACCACAAGTAAAAACGCTTTGCCTCCTCTGGCTTTGAGAATGAAAGCTATGTAAACGGAAAGCAGATGGTGATGAGATGGTGAGGATTTTTGGCACGGCACGTACCAGTTTTGATGCGCTCCTTTTGTTGTTCTTCAAGCGCTGACATCAACTGTCTTCTTGGCTTCACTGTAAGCGGACGAAGCAGCTGAAATAATACTGCAGTGACAGAGGTATGAAGGCTTTGCAATGTGACCTAGTTTCTGCTGGGAAACATGGCACTTTACTGTGTAATCCCAACCTGATAAAGTTTGTAAATCATCTGTGTTTTATTGTATGGAAAACAATTCTTTGTGTGCTTGATATTAGCTGATAGCATTTTGTCGAACATAAAGAACTGGAATGACATATGCAGTGCAACGTATGGCTTGCCTGTACTGTACTTTAAGATGATCCATGTTTGACACGGGATCATGGTGCACCGTTGCAGTGAGAGAATGAAAGTATTTAACTGGCAGACGGCATAATGTTATGGCTGCCTTCTTCTCCTCTCTCAAATAAAACCTCTGTTGTATGGCTTGATGGTCTGACAATATATATA
>CAEFZX010022380.1:0-27630 GCA_903066825.1 Alfaro cultratus | reverse complement strand
AAACTTCTTAAAAACACCGACTAAATATAATTTGGTAAATAATTACATTTACAAATAATACTAAAACTATACTTCTACAATAGTAACAATTAAAATCAATACTCATTTTATCCTGGCTATGAAAGTGTTTTTGTTGCTGTTTTGAACCTTTCTTGGTACTGTTTAGAAAAACATTGGTTAATCTGACTGCTCAAATGTATAGTTCTGCTTTATGATTTGCTGTTTTACTTATATAATACAATAATACCGTTTAGCCCCTAACATTGTCCATGTTTAAGGTTTTAAACCCTACTTAGTAGTAGTTCAATATTCTGTATAACTTTTTCTGAGATTCAGATTTTCTGGCTGTAGTAAATGCTTCAAACATTCCAATATATATGTTTAATGAATTTATATAAAAATTTAACTTTAAAATTGATTACAAATAAATGGATTTGATGATTATTGAGATGCTCCTGTACAGTATGCTTGTATATGTAATTGCTCAATTACAGATTATTCATTTGACATAGATCTAGTATTCAATTTAACAAATATTGCATTTAGCAGAATGATACTACAAGTAAAACAACCATAATTTGAACACATACAGGTGTCTAGGTATTCATTATCTAATACGCTTATACTATAGTATACAGGGTCACGAAGGGCGCTGGTGCCTACTTCCTGCAGTCAATGTGTGAGATGCGGGGTACACCCTGGACAGGATGCCAGTCCAAAAAAATAATAATTATGGTAAACAATCCTATTGCATTTCTCTCAACTTAACAGATGTCTGTCTCAACAAAAACAAAATTTAAAAACAAAATTTCAATAATTACATATATCTAGGAGGTAATTACTGCACTATGGATGATATTTTTACTGAGGGCATCAAGTGAGCATTTATTGAACAATCTTGCAAATGACAAAATGAAGAAAGTATTCTTATTTGAACTCAAACAAGCTAATTGGAACCGAAACAGATATTTTTACTGAGAAAACTGATTATCTAATAAGAAAAAAATATTTAGAATTCTATTGTTGAATTTGAAGTTACTGATCAAACCTTTTGTGAACTTTTAGACAATACAGGATAATCTCCAACATTCAAAAAAGTAGATATCACAATCAAATGCAAAACATTGCTATTGTACTGTACTTTGGTACTTTCACAGCAGGAAGGGGGTGATGGCAAATAAATGGCTTTCAAAACTTATTTCTAATTTTAAAATAAAACTGACTTTGGAGTTTACTGTCACAATGCTCTTAATGGTTCCAAATAGAGGCTCTACATCTTCGGAGTGGGACAATAATAGTGTCATTCTGTTATTGACACTATTATTGTCAATAATAATAGTGACAATAATTATTGTCACTATTATAAGTTTGTTCACTTGTACATAATGCAAGATGGCAAAAACACTTGTGTTCAGCAATTCCCTCCAGTCCACTTGTCACTTTCTCAAAAACATCTACAGCATCATGTAATGTGATGCATCATGACCCAACGTCAAGGTCATGAGAGAACATCTGATGAGAATGAGGAGCACACCATTAGTTGATGCAGCCTTGCGTTTTACCAATATTCTGAAAGTTGCCATTCACATCGCTAACTTATTTGAAAAATCCACAATTTTTTGATGGCTGGAGGATAATGCAGCATGAAATGGTGTTTGGGGTTAAAGTGTCTATTAGAGAAGAGATGAAAAAAAAAAAAGACTCCCAAAAATACCGCTCCCTGTGTTAAAGGAGTAAAGGATCAACTCCTTATAGCAAAGAAATTGAATGAGTAAGTCCCAATATTAGTTTCCCTCTGGAATTAAATCCCCAATTATGAGGGGTAGCACTCTAAGCATGATGTCTGTTGCTATTTGCCTGACTGCAAAGTCAGGATTTTTGATTTTGTCTCGTGCTTGTTGCAAGCAGTGGCACCTGTTTTGCCATCAGTGGCCTGTGCTGTGTGACGACAGAAGCTCTGCTCTATCTGTACTGTACTTTTGTCCTGAGGATCTACAATTGAATGGAGACCTGTAATGGCTCTTTACAGGTCAGATGTATAAGCTATTATTACAGAAACAGACAAAATAACATATGGACCTGTTCTGACCCATGCCGTTCCACTTAGTGGAAAAGAGGCAAAAATGTAACGCATTATAGGCAAACACTAAAATTTTTATTTTATTACAACAGAGGTCATTTCTTCAAACATTAAGGTATTTTTCCTCTGCATGCATTTGCAAATTGTAATCCTCTTTTTTTCCTGTTTGTAGAGTAATAGCTTCAGTCTTGCTGAGTGGCTTTTCAGGCCATATCAGTACAGGTTATGTTTCACTGAGCATAATGAAACTTTCCAGATTTCTCGTTTATATTCTGAGGTATATCATGAGGCACATTTTGCAACAAAAAGCTAGGACAAAAACTCCAATTGTTTCTGAATGATTGCTGGACAATCTCATTGTAAACTTGAATGTTTTTGTATTAATAATAGCTGAATGTAACACTTTCAGAGACACCTTCTGAAAACTTATATTAGAATGTTACGTCATCTTGGCTTTTTCAAGTTATTAAAAGTCGTCATAATCTTTCTGTACTTGAGGTCAAATTGTTTATAATAAACTTAATATGAGAAAGTGTCAAAAAGAAATGGTCACAATGTCTTTGTGACCATGCTCAAAATATTTCATTATATTCAAGAGAGGGCTAATAGTTATTTTCAAATTTGTGTTCTTTTTTAAGCAGATTTCTTTAGATTTAAAAAAAAACAACTTTAATAGTCATCAACATCGCTACTTGTTATCTTTCCTTTCAGCCAATTTTTCAAGAACATTCAAGTATCACTTGCCATCTTTATGACAAATGAATAATTTTTTGCTTGAATTGTGACTGTGCTTTGCAGGTGACTGGACTAAGCAACTTGTCCAGTTTTTCTACTCAGGTGTTGTTACCGAGTGAGACTTTTCCATCCAATTTTGTGAGTGTTTGACAGGACTTGTCACCTCCTGTTAGCTTCAGCTGCACGATATCAGGTCAAGCAAGGATGTCAGAGAGGACGTTGCTCTGTCAGGTCTTATTTCACTCTACGCACTGGCAAAAGTAAGCATAGGGTGATAGGACAAACATCAAATCTGATTTACGTTTATGTTTTTGGTTGTCTGCCGTTTAAAAGTATGTTGAAATATTGATTACGCAGTATCCAAGTATTTCTAAATTTCAAATTGTTTTTATTCTCTGAATTTTTCTGGGAAATCTCATACGTGTTATATTGTTTTTTTTATTTATTTCTCAGTTTTTACAGCCCTCAAATTCTTTTCAAAAGAGGGTATGTTTAGTGCAATTTGTTTTGTGTAACTTTGGGCACACAATTATCTAAATATAATAGACTTTCTCCTTTTCTTCTTCTTCAGCTGTTTTTCCCCCCAGGGGATTTCTCAGTAGCTGACCCCACATTTTTGCCATCATCAGCATTATTAAGAAATTACTTTAAAGAATTTGAGTGGGTTGTGCTAATTCGATACACCAGCATTTAACTGAGAAAACTTGCAAGATGCTTGAATTTACTACAATACAACAGGGGAAAAAACACATAATATTTATATGTAAACATAAAACAAAATGAACTAGTACACTGTGCTCAACTCTGCCAGAATAAATAAAAGATCTAAGCAGATATCAAACAAATCAAACATTTATTATCATTCAACTGTGGACATACAGTGCTTTGAAAAAGCATTCATACCACATGAACTTGTTTGCTTTTTTCTTGTTTAAACCGCAAACTTTGTATTTTATTTTAAGCTTGTGGTAGGCAAGGTGAAACAAAAATGAGAACCGATTTTGTTAGTACAAGAAACTAGGAAAAAAATAAATAAAAATTGGTGTGCATATTCACCTCCTCTCTGATACCCTGAAGTGCCAAAGTAAGCAGAGTCCCTCTGCGTGTAATTTAATCCAAGTATAAAAATGACGTTCTATGACCTCAGAGGTTTTTTAGAGAAGAAGAAGCTGTTGGTCTTCAAACAACATGAAGACCAATAAACACAGCAGAACAGTTCTTTAAAAAGGATTAGTTTATGAAACACTATCTTATTCTGAGGACATATTGTGAAGCGCCGTTTTAGCCCTCCAAAATGAAAGAAATAAGGCACAATATAATCCTTTCACAATATTAAAATTCTTTAGTGGGAAAGGTGACAAGGCAAAAGGTCAATGGTAACTATGGAGGAGTTGGAGAGATTACAGCTCGGGTCGTAGAATTTGTTGACTGAACTAATATTAGTTGTACACTCCACAAATTTATTTTTATGGAAGAAGAGTACATAAAAGCCACTCTTAAACAATTGAAGTAATGAAGCTCTGTTTGCAGTTGGACAAAATATGCAAGACAATCTTGGACAATCCTTTCAGCAGCATAACCCTAAACATCCCAGGGAGCAACAGTGGAGTGGTTTGACTCAAAGCACTCCACAGTGCTTTAACTCAGTGGAATTGTCTGAGACCTAATGCTGATTGAAAATCTGCAGCAAAACTTGAAAATTGATGTTCATAGACACTCAAGCATTTTTGAAAGACATCATTTTCCTGGCACTTTACCATTAAGCTCAACTGTTTGTTGGTCCGTAACCATTCCAACGAAGGACTAAATGTAAAGAGATTGAAGTGGCATGAATACTTATGTAGGATATTGTGAGTAAAAGTCATAAAGCTGTTTATTGTAAGCTGGTGGATAATTTCAAAAAGATTTGAAGATAAAGCATCATCAAAACCACCAGATTTAATTTTTGTTTTAAGGCTTAGATTGTGCTGCAAGTTTAAAACAACCAAATCATTGGAAAGGGGAATGGTTATAATTGGACGGAAATATATATATTTTCAGAACCAGTCTATTGAATTCCATTAGAATGTATGGTGACAAATAACCCAAGAGACAATTTTCCTCTGAAGAAATAGGTCACAGATTCAATTACAGTCACCGAAGCATGGACTCAATCTATCATGCCAAATTAAGTGCATTTTAGCAACCTACTTCTCTGAGAATTTTAGACACATTCAGCCGAGTGAGAACGTTCCACTTAAACAAAATGATTTCAGAAGTTAATTTTTTCCCCCTTCTCTGAGTATGTTTAAATAGTTTAAAAGTTTTTTGGGTTTTTTTCCCCTCGTGGCATTTATGGCCTTAATTTTATCTAGTTGAAGAGGCCTACACTTTTCTCTAATGCTGATTGAAGATCTTCAAATAATGTCCAGTGGTGTTTATTTTGCCAGGTTACAATTCACAGTTTTATATATTCAGTTTTTCTTTAGTTTTCTGGAAACTACACAAATTATTGTATGTAAAGTGTTATGTAAATTAGTACCCATTTCAAAGGTTTTTGACGGCATCCTTCTCTTCTGAGCTGAGCAGGAGCATATGATGAGCTGAGGTGGCTCACATCCAATATGGCTGACAGCACACAGGAATAAAATAAAATGCATTTTTTTCAAGAGGTTCCAACATTTCGTAAATTGATAAATTTTTATTAATTAAAATTCCAAGGTCTTTGTGGTGTCTAAAATAATAATTTAAAAAAAGTGCTCTGTTTTTACATCATTTGCATACATTATTCTGTAATCTTGATCAAGGGAAAGTGCTCCCAGTTTTTCTCAGTCACTTTAGAGTATTTCTTGAAACATTCTCAGTATTTGCAGAGCAGTAAATGCATTTCTCAAAACAGCCTGTATAAACGGCAAAACACCATGGATTACCTGCAAATGCAGATTCTATATTTCATCTCTAAAATGTACCAATGAACATGTCAGTGCCTCAGAATGACAAGTCCTTGTTTCATTGTGTATGAAGAAGACTGTCAAATTGCTTAGTTGTGTTGTCAATGTAGTAGTGCACTTTTGAGGGATGTTCTGTTGTAAACTATGGCTAAAGCTTTGATGACAAGTTAAGTAAATTTTATTTCTGAGAGATCAATGGCAAGAGACTGGACAAGATTCAGATTTACACCTGTACTGTAATTTGTTGACAGATTCAATGTAAGGCTTATTGTGATAAAGGAAAGACAGCACTGCACAAAAACGACAGCACAAAGAAAAACAGAAACAAAAGTAGAAATAGGAACATAAAATAATCTCCTGAAAACTTTCTAAGCTTTCCATCTCCATCCTGGGAAAACATTTTCATTGAGATTAAGGAATGATGAGTAGGCCAAGAGGTACACTAACACATTAATGAATCTGTTTAAATCTATGAAACCAGGAGCATCAGAAATATAGTTTTAGCCACATGAACACTTTTTCTTTATTACTGAAAGAAAGAAGCTGAATTAAAGACAATTGTAAGATATATTGAGTTAGGTCACAGATAATATGAAAGATTTTTGAGAAAACAGATGCTAAATCATTTCTGTTCCACAATGACATTTTAGTGGATTTCTATTTCCAGTTGAATTTGTTTGACACGTCCCTAGTCTATACTAGTTTGAAGCTGTGAGGCTCTAAAGATGCTTTTTGATGTGGAGTATTCTTTGAAACAAGTACGTGACCCAAGCACTTCCCAGTCCAAATCGAATGGATGAAAAGCCCCATAAAAGACTTCTGCATGCAGCTTCCCTGCAGAGAATCAGCTGAAATGACATTTGAAAATACTTTAAGGGAAAAGATAAAATGTTTTGTAAATGGGACTCTGATAAAAAAAATAAAAAAAAGCCATTTCACAAAAGCATGCAGAGTCGGTTGACACAGAGAAAAGGTGATTTATCTACAAGTGGCACTCACCTCAAAACCAAAGCTTTTTAGTTTTTGCTGATTTTAAAATGAGGTAAATCTGCTCTTTTGTCAACATCTTATCGCTTCATAGGACAAGACCAGTTTTTTTCTTTATGCATGTATTCAAAATAGTGGCTGGGATAGAGAGGTGAATAAGTAAAGACAGACTACAACCCTTTAAGTGACTCTCCGTGTTTTCACCCAAGAAGCCTTTCTCGTTTCATCTGATTGAAGCTGCCATTGTGTTCAAGTAGAAAACAACAGTGACAGAAATACTTTTGGAACTACATTTGGCACTTTTATTTTGTTCCAATTGATTTCAAACTTTACTATCCCGTGCTGGATATTCTCTGAAAACAGTTCCATAAAGAGGGCTTTTAATAATTCATGATGCCAGATTTAGATTTGTGCCTGACTGCTCAGAAAATGAAATTTCCCCACAATGTTACTTTGCAGAAAGCTGTGGAAGGATCATCTTTTTTTTTTAATCTGATGTAGAGTTCAACAACTTTTTTGCAGAGAATGATTTATTGTTTATCACCTACAACTTTATAGTAACACAGCACCGACTGAAGGATGAATTATATCAAGAATATGATTTCCTCTATTATTAGTATGACTTATTACAAAAGTCTGCTTATTCAGGAAATGGCACAGCAGTAGTTTAATAAAATGGGAATTTCTATGTAATCGAGGCTTCAAAGGAGCACAAAGACCATGCTCACTCTTCACATCATGTCAGCATGAACGGCTTTATGGCCACACAATACATCAGGAACGTTATCTTAGACATGCACCTTACACTCTTGCTTGCGAAAATGTCACTGCTTTGCAAAAAGCACTCTAAAGTGTAACGTCACTTATCATTGAAGAGTCACCTTAATACTTTATGTTATTGTATTATGTGAACAAACTTGTTTGTACCAAGATGCATGCCTAATATCTTTGTTGTCCACTTTGTGCTGGATCATTAATCAGATGAAAGGGTTTGCCATTACTGATATTCTATCTAGATGTTGCAAAAGTACATCTTCCCCATTTGGCCTAGTTACATTTTAATGAAATGAACATGATCAAGAAATTGTTTGCAGTATCAGGTTCTAATGCAATGTAAATGGAGCAAAATAATCTGCAGTGAGTAATGTCTGTTTGTGTATGCATCATGCATTCAGTGTTTGGTTTTTCTTGCATGCAAAGTATTACCCAGGTAATTGATTTTGCAAGGTTCATTAGGCACAATTTGTATATCAGATGGGCTGGAAAAGAGAGTTGTTGATTAGTTAGATCTTGCGTTTGAAATTGCTTTTTTCTTTTAAGGATAAAAAAAAGCATTCTTATCTCTGTTGCAAACCCTAATGGTGCCTACCTTTTTAGTCTTTTTGCTTTAATAAAGTAATGCTGGTGAATCTCAACAACGTGCTTTGTATTCAAGGATGCTTTGAAGCATTTTTCTTTGTCCATAGGCTCATAAAAGAAGAGGGAATGCTTTGGTTTATCAAAGGTAAAAAGGTTGTTTTGGCTTATAAATAGAGAGACCCACACAATTCACTGATGTGCAGGAGTGCATGCATCTAAAAGAGTAGCAGCATTTTAATCTCTTTTCAAGACATGAGCAAAATAGCTGGCAATAGCTTGCCTTACATGCCCTAAAGTGTTCCACTGGAATTTTACATACACATAAACACTGGCTAATGTTTTCAAAGATTTATTTCTGTTTCCCAAAAAAGCTATAAAAAAAAATAAATACTTTATAGATAGCTTACATGAATATGTTTGTGTTTCAACAAGTCTCTGAGACAGAAAGTCCCTTTTACGAGCAACAACCTTTAATCAGTCCTTAATTATACTTTTCATTAGGCCCACATTTCTGTACTAAAATGTTTAATTACTAATCTGATGTAATATTCTCATTTTAAATGTCATATTTTCATTCACTATAAGCTGAAAATTATCTATTCACTCAGTTCATGAACTCTCAGGAAAACTGTCACAATTGATACAGCATTTAATATGTTCGTTTCTAGTCCACAATTGCTTTGGACAATTTATGAATGCTACAAGCTACACGTATAATATTTTTTTGCATTTACTGTATTATTATTTTTTTACATTTAGAAGTGTGCTTTAAATGTAAATATTTTTCACTATTAATGAAAGCAAATTTTAAGTCAGACATCCTCAGATGTGTGCATTTGATTGTTGTTGGTTTTTTTTGTTTTGTTTTTTAGCTATAATAGCACAGAAGAGAGCATTCCAACAAGCAACCTTCTTTGATTCATTGATACTCCCACAGGAGCTGAGTTAATTTTTCGAAACCAGAGTCTCACTTGTGACAATATGTTGTCATCCTGGATCAACTGCGGTTCTTGGTAAATTGACATATTTTAGATTTAAAAAATATTTTGTTGTCAACAACTTTAGATAAAATGTCTCACATTGTGAGTCCAAATCTCATAATGAATGTACTCCCTATAAACATCAACCTCATTTGGTTGTCATTCTAAACAGAATTCTGCTCCTGTGTTGAAATCATCATATCACATTTCAAGCACTGTTACCCACAGTGAACCTGATTATGACTGCTTGTGAAATATGCAGCTTGGCTTTATTTCCCTCTGAGCTATTTTTGTCCGATCCTCTTGGCCACTTAGCAGTGCAGGTTAATTGTCTCCTCGTTTCAGCCTGTGCATGTGATTCAACTTAAAAAGAGACGTGATTACAAATTCAAATGCTAATTTCCTCTGAGGCACAAGAGGTGAAAATGCAAAAAACACATGCTGATAGTGACTATTTATATGCAAGGTTATTAGAATGAGGAAACAAATTAAGCAGACATCAATCTGGATTATGTGAACATGACAAACTAATGGTGGGTGGGGCATCTATTTAAATGCTGATGCTCATGTGAGAATGGGTATAAAAATTATAGTATTTTAACACTGTCATTAAAGCATAGTACATTAATGTACTGTCCAAAAATAAGAGAAGCCCACCCTTGGATCCATGGACAGTAGAAATCCATTAGATAGCTCAGGGAGATGGTACAAAGCAAACTGCACACATCTGGGGGAAGTGGATTGAAAGTAATTGTCCATATTTTGCATGCAACATGTGTATAAAATCATATAACCCCTGTGGCATTTTCATCTCACTGTCTGTTTGCTAATATAAGCTAACGATTGGAGAGCTGATTTCTGCACTGCCAGTGGCATGACACTAATTGGTAGCATGCACAGTGGCAGCAGGGTGTGATTTGGTGTTAGTGGGTTCTGGGGTGGTTGTTTAAATTGTTAGCAACTGTTACCTGCAAGGAAACACAGACTCTGTCATTTGTATTATTTGCTGATATAACAGAACACAAATGGGTTGTCTGAATGGGCAAAGATCCGCTGACTTAAACTGGCAAATTGGAATCATAATTGGAAATATGACATTGTAGTAGTTCAGAAGTTAGACATGTGGGTTGTTTATGCATTTATGTTAGATGGTGCACACGTGGCTCTCTGTGTCTTATTGGACCTCCAGCAATTGACTGAGCTACATGCATGAAACAAAGAGTTGGTTTAAAATAGGGATTAACTGACATGAAAATTTAGACCAATTTCGATATCTGATTTTAATACTGTTGTTTTGCCGATAACCGATATTTACCTATATTAAATATATATATATATATATATATATATATATATATATATATATAAAACAATCCAAAACAAATGGCTACAAGATAAAAAATATTTTATGTTAATATCGTCCTGGTTTTATTTACCGGACCTATATCGATATGATAAAAAAAAAGACTAATATCGGCCGATACTGACGTTAGTACAGATACATTGTGCATCACTAGTTTAAAAACTTAGCTCCAGAAACAACTAAATGAACTTAATTTATCAGTGAATATACAGTGAATATGCCCTGTAGACATATTCACTGTAAACCAATTAGGACAATGTGAAAAAATATATTACTTTTGGTAGATGGTGTCAATAACTATATGTTTGAATCATTTGGAAACCCCAAAAATATGATGCCTGTAATGCAGATTGCTTTAACAAGAAAACAAAAATGTTAATGATTTGCCTGATTTGTCTTGTCTGTGCAACTGTCTCTCACTCTCTTTGTTTCATTTGGTTTCCCAGTTCCTCCTCCCGTTGCTGTATTGCATGCTGTTTCCTTACACTCACAAATACACGCTCGCTCGCTCGCACACGCACACGCACACACACACACACACACACACACACACCCCACTGCACCCTCTTTGCAGGAAATTTAATGGTCTTATGAACATCATCTGGGGTCAAACTTAGGTCACAAACAATTTATCTTAGCAAGTCACAGCGAGGGGCTGTGTAAGAAAGGCATCTTTACATTGGCTGCAGATAGTAATTGATTAGCTGGTTTGTCTATTTATAATAGGTTGCAGTTATAATAGGTTGCAGTATTGCTCCAAAAAGAAAAGGATATGATCAAATTGATGTGTATTTTCCTGAAAGGATAGAATTATTTGCTTGGCATGTTGTTTCTCAGCTGAAGTTGCCTTTGTTTATTTTCCTGTTTCTAGTGGTTCTGAATTTTAATATATCAAATCACCCAGCTTACTGTTCTATTTTGTTACATGAATATTGCTCCTTTATTTACAGGATCTCTGTTTAGCTTGTAGCAGATAAATGGAGCAAAATGTTTTCCTTGTGAAATAAAAGCCACATCAAATAGGTCTTGAATAGAACAGTCCTACTCAAACATGTCTATTTTTGAATTAAAGAAATTCATTCTTTGGATGTCAGGCATCAGTTGTTTGTAGAGTATAAACTGTGATGTTGAATTAAGATGTTTAGTCACCCTGCCCCCATTCTCTGGTTAATAGCAGCATGTATGGCCAAAGCTCATGCTACATGTTTATTTTTATTTTTTTTTTTAAATCAAGCTCTCTTTCAGTTTTCAGAGAAATGTTTCATTTACACAATGCAAACGTAACTAGCATGGCACCAGCTTTCTCTCTCTTTGCTTTTACTGGTTTTCTTGGTTGACAGACTTATTGTTTATATTGCTCTGGTATCATTTTAGCTTGCATGCTTAGTCTGTCAGCCAATCTTATCTTGGCTTGGACAAAAGCCAGCGGCAGATAGCAATAAAGAATACAATTGCATTAATTAAGTTCTGGTAACCTAATATGTTGAAATGCAATCAGGCAAAAATCAACCAAAGGCATCTCTAGAATGTATTTGAGATCCCAACCATTGAATACCTTAAGAGCATTTGGTAAATCATCTTGATTTAAAAAGAAGAGGCTTGTCGTGCTGTGGAGACATGGCGGGCAGCTTTAGACTGTGTTTGTAATAGCTTCTCATGTCTGCTCACAGTTCTAAATGTATTCCCATCTGTGAAATGCCAAACAAATTAAATCTAATGCAAGCCGATTGGATACAGTCATACTTCCCATTAGAAGCCAATGAGGTATTGCAAATATTTTATTGCCAAATTTAATAAAGCTGCAGTCCTCCATTTGGGTTTTGAGGGATACGTGTGTATGCCAGATCAACATGGGTGACTGTGATGAAGTTGTTTCACAAGCCCTGATCTACTTCCACAGCATCAGCTAGGGGTATACAAGAAACCATAATCTTGTAGTATGGCCAAGGATCTGAAGTGACTGTTAGATTACAAATTCAATGTACAGATTAGCTTGGATGATTATCAGTAGAAGCACAAAAGCTTCACAAATGCTGACCCACAGAGGAATGTTTTGGGGAAATCTATGAGGTTTTATAAGTTTCTACTGCAAAGGCTAGTTTCCACCATGCCTAATTGATTTGCAGAAGTAATACATATTTATGTACTGAGGAGCTTTGATAGATGCATTTACAAATTACCTTAAAGCTACTGAATCATTTTGTTTTTGGGAGATACACTTTTTGTGTACCTCCTTTTGAACACTGGATAATAATGCATACTAACACTGAATTGGTAATTAATCATTCCTGTATTTCTATCCAGCTCTTTCAAAACAGGGATGGAGATTGAATTAGACAATGGCATCAGAACAGTGGCTGATAACTCCCAAATTTGCTGGTACGCTAGTGCCATCTAGTGGAGAATGTGCTGTGGGGTCTTGTAGATACTACGAAAGACAAATGAATTCAGTCTTTCATTTGTGAATGAGTGAATTCACCATAAAACTTGAAAGCCTGTTATAGTTTTGGGGAAAATCCTGAGGCCAGAACAAAAGTAATGGTTTAAATAATTAGCAGGCAATACATTTTATAAGCACTTTGGAAATATGGTGTATGTGAAATAAATGGGAGTAAGTTAATTAGACCAAAATATATTTGCAAGACAACATGGTTCTCAGTTTCTAAAATTTAACACCGTTGCAGGTTGTTTCCAAACAATGTCTCAAGTCTGCAAAATAAAAAAAAGACAACAGCACCATCGTGTGGTGGATAAATGAATAACAGAAAAAGAGAAGTAAGTTCAGAAAGATTTCCAGCAGTCTCAGTATGCAGTGACTTGCAAAACATGACAAGTATTCTTACTATTTTTAAATTTTTAAACATTTTGTCATGTTAAATTGACTAACTAAGACTTTACCATTGTAGAGTGGAATAAAAAATGTAGATTTCTTTTTTGTGTACTTATAAGCCATCAGAATATATGGAAATAAATCCAGGCGTTCACCTTTCTCCAGGACAAGCCCAAAGAGCTGCATGAATTTCTTCGATCAAAGAACACCCCTGTATTACAATGGCCTATGCTTCAATCCAATGAATAATTTACTGACAAGCCTCGGAAACTGAAGTTCACATACAATATGCAGCCTGACTGAGCTCAAACTAATTGTAAAGAATGGGCAAAATTTTCAGTGTCTAGGTATGCAAAATCACAAGAGACATGTCCCAAAAGAAAAGGTCCATATCAAAGATTTATTAATTTATTCCCATAATAATACACTGATGAAGAACAAAGCTTGTTATCCATCCATCCATCCATCCATCCATTTTCTTCTGCTTTATCCGGGGTCGGGTCGCGGGGTAGCAGCTTCAGAAGGGAGGCCCAGACTTCCCTCTCCCCAGCCACTTGTTCCAGCTCCTCCAGGGGAATCCCAAGGAGTTCCCAGGCCACCCAAGAAACATAGTCCCTCCAGCGTGTCCTGGGTCTTCCCCGGGGTCTCCTCCCAGTGGGACGTGTCCGAAACACCTCACCAGGGAGGAGTCCAGGAGGCATCCTGACTAGACGCCCGAGCCACCTCAACTGGCTCCTCTCGACATGAAGGAGCAGAGGCTCCACTCTGAGTCCCTCCCGGATGACCGAGCTTCTCGATCATTGACTGCCAGCAATGCGGACCAGACTCTGACACCGGTCATAGCCCGTATCAAAGGGCCCGGTACCCCATACTCCCAAAGAACCCCCCATGGGGCTCCCCGAGGGATACAGTCAAACGCCTTCTCCAATTCCACAAAACACATGTAGACCAGTTGGGCAAAATCCCATGCACCCTCCAGGACCCTGCTGAGGGTGTAGAGCTGGTCCAGTGTTCCACGACCAGGACAAAAACCACACTGCTCTTCCAGAATCTGAGGTTCGACTATCCAGAATAGACCTTGCCAGGGAGGATTAAGAGTGTGACCCCCCTATAATTGGAGCACACCCTCCGGTCCTCCTTTTTGATCAGGGGGACCACCACCCCAGTCTACCAATCCAGGGGAACTGCCTTGATGTCCATGAGATATGGCAGAGTCGCGTCAGCCAACACAACCCTACAACATCCAGAGCTTTAAGGAACTCCGGGCGAATGAGGGAGAGGCATCGGTCACAGCCATTGTTGCACTGCAAGATTCTACCTGAAATTTCTGACACTGCTTGTTAGTTCATGTATGGTTTGAGTTAACTCTGCAGATGGCCATATTGACCAACAGCAGACTTCTGGCTGGCGACCAAAAATTTAACAATTCTTTCACAAGGATTTTTAATTATTTTTTTTAATCTATAACAAACAATAACTGTGCGTTGTTAACCTAGCTTTTAGACAATGAAATGTTGAAAATAGTTGAAATTGCCTTAGATGGTTATTATGGCTACAGCAGCTATATTTTTTTTATTTTTCCTGAGAGAAAAGCTAAAATTCATCCTTTTAATATATTTTGACAGACGGTTAAATGTTAAATTTACTCAACGTTGCTACCTTTTAACTAAACTGGTGAGTCAAACACAGGAAAGCAAGTACTGAGTTTAAATATGGATTTAGTATTGCTTTAAATTTGGGCCAAACACCAGAGGGAAAAATGTACAAGCTGTTTTGTAAATTAGTCTCTTTATAAAATATCCAAATATATAAGGTAGTAACCGTGGTTAAAAAAAGTGCTTTTATTAATTCAAAATTAGAAATAAAACTAAAACTGCAACTGCTAAACTACAAAGTCGATATATGCCAAAACAAATCTGAATATTTCTGAAACTCAATATGTTGGTTTTGTGTTAAATGCTTGGCTCAAATTTTTAGTAAAAACTGTTAGTAATTTTACTATTATACTCATTAGTTTATTTTTTACCGTCTAGATTCTACAGAAAATTTTCCACTCCATTCTCCACCTGAAGCATTTGAAACATTTCAGTCTGAAAAATCAGCAAAAACAACACAAAAAAAAAATCTGTAAAGAGACAAACACTTTTTGACAGCGCTGTACATCACATCTCTAATGATGGTGTTTCTGCCATTGCTAGCCACGAAGAAAAAGTAGTAAGAGTTTAAACATATCACAAATTAAATGTGCATTTTTTTCTGCCCCAAACCACTATCAGTGTATTTGGTTGGCAGTTACCGCAACTGTTAGCAGCTTAATGTCTTGTACTTCAGTTTTCTTACAACTTTTACTCTCAGTTCCAAAAGGACAGAGCAAATCAAATACCAAACAGCCTTAAGAAAGTGTAATGTTTTTTAGATTGCCAAATGTTTTATTTGCTATTCTCTTTTATCCCAGCAAAACCAATTAGACAAAAAGACACGTGCATGAGGTGTGTGAGGAAGTGTGTTTCCTCTCAAAATACATCCTCCTACATTCATTCTATAAAAGAAAAATGCACTTGAGAAAGTTCTACTTGTTTAAAACTGCTGTAGTTGCAAATGCACTCCACACTCATATATTTTACCAAATGAAACATTGATGTACCCTCCAAAGCCTCCATCCTTCTTACTACATGTTTCACAGACAATAGCACTTTGCCAGCAATTTGTTTCAGCCAAGATGTATGGTGTGATAAATATTTAAAATCAAATTTGGCAAAAAGACATAGATGGATGTGGCACCCCAGGCTGTCATGGGAGCTGCACTTTGAAGTGCAGAGATGTCCCCACAGAAATCTCTCAATCCATACACACAAGCATCCATATGTGAACACACGTATAAATGGAATGTGCATCACTGTAAGTAATATTTCTTTGTTGCGTCAAGATCACAAATGTGACAGACTAGTGACATCTTGTATGAATGTGAATTACAAGTATATTACTATTAATAATCATTTAGGAATGACTCAGTGGTTATTGGTCATTTTTGTTTTGACTCTTAATTAATAGCACAGCTCTAAAAAAAATTTAATATTGCATAAACATTGTATCAAAGAAAGCTTTTTTCTCCTTAATGAATTAAACCATCAGTTAAAACTGTATTTTGTATATCTTCTGGTTACTATTGTTTGACATTAAAATTTTGGTGCCTGTCTCCAACGATCATTGGGCAAACGGTGGTGTATAATGAAGAACATAGCTGAGAAATCATTTTAGCAATAAATGCCTTTTCTTTTGGTCAGTCTTCTTCTGCATCTTTCACATTAGTAAAGGGGATGGCAGCTAATGGACATTTTTGTTGGAAAAAAAGTAAACCCTGTGTGCCAGTCTATGAGGATAAGAATATGTGGAAAATCAGCTGTGACTCAGTGGTTACGATAAATACAACCAACTGGGTCAGACTGGATATGACTTCGGCAGATTACTGGGAGCTTGTGCGTCTTTGCTCCCCATCCTTTGAATATTGATAATGAAGTGTCACTGGAGTATCTATTTAGGACACCCACCATGGATTATGCTATGTATCAGTGATTTGATAAACACACTATGTCATTCATAACTGGGTCCTTTCGAAATACAATGAAAATTGCAGAAGTTATTCCTTTATTTAAATCTGAGGAGAACCATCTTTTTAATAATTATAGACCTGTTATCCTGCTTTGTTTCATGTTATCCTAAGCATTACCATTCTCAAATGTCTCTTCTCTATGGAAGCCGACCCTGACGATGGAATTAAAACGATAAAAAAGACCCTCTTAGCAGCTGTTGACAAGAGCTTTAGTACTGTGGTAGACAAACCTCCATATTTTCTATACTGCTGAACCCACAATAGAAAGACAAAGAGACTGCATTCATATTACAGGACAGGTTTAGCTTTATACATTAACAGCACAGTGAAATATTTCAATGTTTTTGTAAGTTATTTTTCACTCTTTGTGACAAACATGGCATTAATAGAGATTTGAACAAATAAATAAATAAAGATACACACAAATATGAATACTATAACAATAACTTATATTTGAAATATATGCTGGCGCATGTGATATTTTTTTTACTTCAAGCAGTATTACTTTGAGTGAATAACTGAACTCAATGTATTTTGTGTTTTCAGATATTTCACCTGTGCAGACTCTGCCGAATGTGGGAAGGATGAGTGGGAAGTTGTCTTCTTTCAGACAAGGAGCTGGAAGAAGACTTGAGGACTACTTCTGCTGATAGTGCATCAGAGTCTTTAGAGCCACCAGGAAAGACCCCTTAACTTAAAGAAACAGCAGCATCTCCAACCAGAAGCAACTTCATGAATGAATTTATTTGGAAGCGTGGCCAACATGGACTGAATAGTTTGTTCACTTCTTCCACTGTCATTTCTAAAACTACATAAAAATATATACATATTTCCAAAGTTTAAAGTCATTTAAGGTACATAAATGTTTTATAATGCAACAAGTTTGTTGCGCATTTTACACAACATGTTATTCAAAACATGACTATAAAATATTACCCAAAGGTTAATATTTTATCTAGCTAATGTAAACATTAAGGTTGGTTAAAGTCAAACCAGTTAATAAAACACTTACCTCAACTCAGCTATTGCAAAAACATATCACCTTGTACTCCTGGTTCTGCACCAGTGGAGATCCTAGGGATACTATCTCAGTGTGGCTTTTGTAAACTACAGAGGCCACATCCATTCTGGTACTGGAAATGCGTCTCCTCCGAGTTGTGCATTCATTGTATTTAGACACACACTACTTCTCTTTTCCAATTTGATTTGTCTGTGTAATTAGATGATTAAATGAAAAAAGGAAACCTCTTTCTTCTTCTGTCATGAGTTTTGATTTGTGAGTTCCACAGAACTGTCATGAACCACATCAAGTTTTCAATAGTTGCAAAGGTATGCCATCATCCTGTAGGAGTGACAGAACAGAAAGGGTTCAAAATTCCCACATCTTCTACTCTAATCTTTGCTTCCTTTTGTAGTTGATTTTTTAAGACCCTTCATAGCAATTACAATTTATTGTTGAGTTCTGTCAGAAGATGAGGCAATATGGCAGCAATCCTCTATTGAATGGTAATTTATTCCTCCTAATTTTTGTTGTCAACACTATGGGAAATTCTAATGGTATGATCACCTTGAGTAAAAATAACATTATATGCAAAGCTTCTTTGCGCAGAAGCAACTTGTGATTGCTTCTCTTAAGCCCGCTCTATCATGTGAAACTGGTGGATTTCCAAC
The DNA here is from genome assembly GCA_903066825.1 of Alfaro cultratus. Classification (NCBI taxonomy): domain Eukaryota; kingdom Metazoa; phylum Chordata; class Actinopteri; order Cyprinodontiformes; family Poeciliidae; genus Alfaro; species Alfaro cultratus. The sequence goes on along the minus strand of CAEFZX010022380.1, from coordinate 9,085 downwards.
AGAAACCATATTTGTTGCCTTTATTCAACAAAGAAAGACAACAAAAGTTATTTGTTTGTTGCCTTTATTGTTTGCGATGTTTCCTGTATCGCAAATAATATTGCGATACAGGATTAATAGCAATGTAAAAACATATGTTAATATGTTGAGTGTGTAATGAGTTGGATCAACAATTTCATTCTCCTTTTCCTAAAGGGAGAATGACTTCACTAAATGGAGAACTGCATAAATACACCTCTGCCAACATCTAATGCAAAGTAAGTGAGTTTTAGCCAAATATTTGAATTTTTCAGTTAATCAGTCATTTGTTCAATAAAGATCAGTTGTCAAAATTCTCTCTCTTTCCATCCATCCATGAGATTTGGGTCTTACAGAGGGGGCAATGCTTATCTCAAGCAGTCACTGGACAGGAGGCAGGTTAGATCCTCGATGTCGCCAGTCTATTTCGAGGCACATACACAATCAAGCCATAAGGGCTGTTCTACTAATTAACCGCCATGTTTTGGACTGTGGGAGAAAACATGCAAACAGTGTGCTTGTCATGTATTGTTACATCTCTGACTTACATAGTAGGCCTCTTTTTTACCTTTAATACACTACCATGGAAGAAGAAATGTCCTAAAGATTCACTAACAGTATGAGGACAAAAGTAAGCTGAGAGGCAGAATAGACAGAGGTGGAACAGCAGGCAAGCAGAGGAGGTGGAAGGAGTGCAGTGGAGCTTTTAAAGCAAGCTGAGCCACCAACTGCTCCTGCACATCTTTTCTCTTATCTTAATAAGTAATGAGTCTGCCACAGGCTGACAATGAAGTATTTTAAAAATAGTTCTAATGTATGACTCTGAAGGAGGTGGTTGGGCATTGATATATGGCACAAACAGGCTTGAAAACAAGTGAAATATTAATGGGCTGTTTCCTTGGAGTTAATGTGGGATTTACCTGATTTCAGTGGTGTGAATCAGCAGCTGGGATGAAGGGGTGGTGGGACGAGGAGGATCACTGAGGGAAGAGTTTGGGTAAGTAATAATAAAAGACAAATATTGCGCGAGTTCAGTCTATTTGATCTGTAAAATAACTGTAAAAAAGACTCCTCTTATTTGTTCAGTTTGGTAGAGCTGATTTTTTTCCGTAAATAAATCAGACCTTTCTGGTTATCTCTATTTTTATAGCTTCTTCATCTCCTGTTTATTAGCTCTTAGCACAGGAATTAACACAATCTATCTCTTTCCCTGTCCCTAATTAATCCTCAGAGACTTTACACTTTGTCAGAGGAGCCTATCATATCTTAACACACCACAAGGGAGCAGCAGTGTGAAAGGAGACAGTATGGTGAGATGACAAACTGCACCACATGCTGGTGAAGAACAACTGTGAATTCTGTCCCTGTTTAGACATTTTCTGGCACCACATTTCTGACGCAACATCCTGCGAGAAAATTATTGTGCATTTGTTGTTTTACATACCTTATAGCTCATGCAAGGGCTTTTTTATACACTGTATGAGAATATAAGCATGGTCTCCTCTGTAGATAGTGTTTCAAGAAAGTCGGATATGCTACAAAGTTATGGTCTAAGTGCTACACCCAGGAGAGGAGGCTTAAAACAACAGTGACACACTGAATTAAGAAGTTCCGTTTGAGAGCTGCAGAACCATTCAGAAAAGCATGGAAACGCCATTCAGGCACTGGAAAGGTCAATAGTTAGAATAACTTTGTTAGCAGGAAACGAAATCTCAACTGTATTATTACAAATTGCTTCCAGATTGTTTCTTTCTTTTAGCTATTACCAAAATTGAGTACAGACACTGACACCATTTCAGCAAAATAAAGAGTTTTCTTTTGAAGTGTAGAATGAGAGGCCATACCCTGAAATCTGAAACTTGGCTCTCTGTCTTGTCAAATGTCCATTTTCATACATTGACATAATGTAAAGCTTTGCTTACTGGTTAGCTAAACTCAGTTGCTATTTTACTGCTAAGCATAAATTTTACAATTTCAAATCTTTTTCAAATGCATGCGTCTATTGGCGTTTATGGCTCATGAGGATATGGAAGGACTTATGACTGAAACATAATTGCCCAATATTTCGAACAAGTGGCCTATGTTTTTTATTGTTCTTCTGTGACTATGATAACTGAACAGCTTTTAATCTGTTAAACCTACTTTTAATACTCATGTATAGACATTTTCTGCTTTTCTATTCATATTTGGTGCCTGCAGGCAAGCTATTTTATACCCAGGTTCATAAATAATGGTGAGTTTGAAAGTACTTAAATGAATATTTTTCATGAATTATAGATATAAATGACATTAAAATATTGAAATATCAACTGTCATGTAATTCAGTTTGTGTAACTCTTTCTCCCTATTTGTTTTCGTTCTGTTCCCCGTTTCTGTTCATTGAATGTAACTGCAGTTGAAACGAAAATAACTAAGATAACTCCTTCTGGTTGCCTGGAGTCATAGAACTGCATTTAATTTAAAGTAGAAAAATGAGGAGAAAGCAGAAAATTACTGTAAAGAGTGAGCTGTTGAAGCGCTGCTGTCACAAAATATCTGAAGTGAATGGCAGTATTTTGAATCAAAAAACATATTGTATGAAAACTGTAAAAGTACTAAGAAGTGAGATGATTATTGCCTGTTTTAAATAAATATAAGTCCTATTGTTGTCAATGATGAAGCTCAACTTGTTCCTCAGATTAATATTCTAAAAATACTTTATTAGTAACTGATAAAATATGTTTGGGTTAAGCCATGTCCATGTCCCATCATCATGATTGATTATTTTTACTTATAATTCAAAACAAGGTATGAAATTAAGGAATTACTTGTTTGTGACCTGAGACAATTCAGTATTGTTTTAGTTTTACTAGTTTTCAGTAGACTCTAGAAAAACAAACTGACAGTTACAGTGAAAGGAATGCCTTTTTGCCATATTTTTTGCTTGTGTGTCAGCCATTTTATATTCACATTTATCTACAGTCAGTCTTTCATGCAGATTTATTTATTTTTATCATATTTCTCAGAAAATAAGTTCTTAGTTACAGTCACTATCTATTTCAGGCAAAATATTCCACCCGTAGTCACTTTATAATATCCTGTAAGAAGTTCACATTCACCACACTCTAGCTCTGTTTCTTTTTTTTACTCCTTCTGAACAGAGTACCACTGCTGGTTGAAATGAAAAGCAAATATTAATATTTGCTGGTGTTACTCTGGAATGTAGACCCAGGGAAGTGTTGTACATTCCATATTTAATGACTTGTTTACTTTCCAGTTCAATGGATCTTTTATCCTCCCAAATAACAGCATGATGTAGAATGACCTTGATCACATACAAATTACAGCTTTATTCAGTCTAATCTTATTTAACATTGAAAAATGTTGAAATAGTAAAATGTATATTTAGCAGTAAAATAGCAACTGAGTTTTGCTAACCAGTAAGAAAAGCTTTACATTATGTCAATGTGTGAAAATGGACATTTATATGGCTCCTTGCCGCTATAGCTTCCAAATAACTTCAGGCAAACTAAAAAAATGCAAAAAGAAAAAAAAGAAAAAAGAAAAAAAATGCATTTTTCTTCATATTCCAAGACTCTTGAAAGTCATTTACCTGTAAAGCTGGAACTATACATAAAAAGTACTCACATTCATTTATCCTTTTCACATTTTGTTATGTTTCAATATCAAACTGCGATGTACTTGCGATTGTGTGTGACATCCCCCCACAAAGTGCTTAGCATCCTGTAATGTGATACCACTAAATAAAATCCTTCTGTCTGGAGTAGCAATATTAGTAACAAGATTATGTGCTTAGAAATTTAGAGGGACCCAGTTTTGTGACAGTATTGTTCGTAAAATGTGCCTAACAAACTTTATTTACTTAAACATCACTTTAAGTAAAAAGTTGTCACACCAATGAGCCATGCTGACAAAGCTGGGGAAAGCTAAAAGAATGGCTATTTGCTTTTAATGTCACATAGTACATGAAAATAATGAAGAGCCATCTATCCATCTGTAGATATGTCATAAACTCAAGTAATTAAGATTATAGATAGTAACTATTTACATACTACTAATATTTTGTAATAATTGTATTAACTATTTTGTTATAATTTTTATAGTAATTTCAGTTTGATCCTAACATGTTTTTAGATGTATCTTTTGCTCAACTACTAAATATAGAAGCATCATTTGTCCCAGATTGTTCATTTCATGTATTTTTGACCAATGATGTACAATTTTGTCCAAATGGTTTTGAGAAGTTGCTTAAAGCTACAATCTCCAACACAGATAAACTGGTTAGTATTGAAGCATCTTTATGAGAAACAGAAAGAATACACTCTACACTTTCTGTCAAGTAGTTGGTCTTCATCACCTATCAAATTAGAAGATCAATTACTGCAGGATGAGATAAAAGCATTAGCAAATATGAAATAGGTGGGGTGGGGTGAAATTTATAGAGTTAACTCAGGAACAGGGTGGGATCAAAGGGTCTCAGCAATATTAACCAATCTGTCTGTGTCCAACTCCCACAACACCCTGTAAAAGGTATTAAATGTGTGTCTTTGGAAAGAAACTTAAACCTACTGTGCATTTGAGTGTTTCAGTTTGGATGTCTGCTTATTTTTTTCCTCCTAAATTCTTCCTAATTAGGTTTTTGTTGTTAAAACAAAATCACACAACATTTGCGCTAGCACTTTTTGGAAACGATGAAAGCTGCTAATCTCAGCCCCCTCAACTGGTGAATCTGTAAACACGCCGCATTCATTACAGATGGTCAGCCTTTTCTATGAGGGAGGTGTATGGTTCAGCGGATGGTCTTTAATTAAATTCATTGTTGGATAGCTTCCTTGGTGAGCCTAATAACTTGTAGCTACACCCCATGCTCCTGACAACACTTTAGAAATATGGCACTTTTGCTTGTTGGCTTTTTTTCAGTTTTGCCATCCATATTTAAATACACACTGGTGTTTATGCACAGAGAGCTATAATGATCCATCATACCATGTGGATGAAAGGGCCGAGTCCTCCACTTCATAGTAAGGAGGAGCAATTTGGCCATCTGCTTGGATTCTTTTCGTTTCCCTGGAGACTCCCATCTGCCTTTACATTATCAATTACAGTTTGGCCATGTCCCTTAACCCCCTGTCACCCAGAGTTATTCTACACCCCAAAATACATTCAAATTAATACATGAAGTTATTCAAAGAGAATGACATCAAAAACAAAATGTTATATAAAACTGTGTAATTCTTGGATTGCATATGTTTTTGTTTTCTGTCAACAAAATTAAGCTGAAATATGTTCAGAATGTACTGAACTAAATCCTGCATCTTCCATGACCGAAAGAGAGTACATTGAAAGAAAGCAATTTTGCAGCATTTCTTTTAGTCCTAGTAAAAGATAAAATATATATGCTGAAGACTCACGCCTTGCTTAAAAATAGCGGTTTAAAAGAACGGACACATAACCACTGGATAAAATATTGCCTTCTTTCTTGTATCCCCTCACATCTTTTCTGCTTCATTTGATCCCACACGCATCAAACTAAAATTAGCTTTCTCATAAAAACACTTAAAGGAAAATAATTTATTAACTAACATACAAACCATTCATATTTGCCAAGTTAAGCTAAAATATGAGTCTACAGATGATATATTAATAATTTGTGTGTCGAAAGAGCCAAACTTCTCATCACTACCAGTCACTCAACAGAGGGAGCTTATTTTAGCTGATGGTTGAAACCTACACTGTCCAGTAAATTGAGGGTTACACTTTTTGGGTCAACTTTTTATTTAAAACGACACACCAGAACATCTGTCACAGTACTGTAGATACCCTAAGTCATCAATCCACTTCCCACACCATCCTGCTATTGCTCTCTAATAAGACATCAGGGTACTTAAACTTCTCTGCTTTACGAAAAGACTGTCACCAAACCTGAATTAACTAGTCCAACCATTGCCTCCGACCTGGGGAAGCTTTCTCAAATCCCATAAAATGAGAAAAGTGAAAATAAGACGAAGTTTCGCAAGCCAGATTTTCTCCACTCACTAACTACTCCTGAAAATCCAAAAATGCTGCCCCCTTCCACAATTGTTTTGGCTATACCGTGACTGGATAATTCCTAAAAGCAACCAAGGCACAGCATACTCTCGTGGAATCACTCCTCAAAAATATCTCAAATGATTCCAAACCATCAAAACCACTGGGCAATTCTGTAAGGGTCAACATCTGGTCTGCAGTTAAATGGTCAAGGCCAAACCCACACTGGTTCCCCTGGATCTAAGGTTGGACAATTGGTCAAGGTACAAATATTGAAAGAAGAAAAGCATAGTAAACATACTGAGATTACTGGGAAATACCAACTAGTACAGTTAGAAGGATCTTTATTTAGCTGATATTTATTTCAACGTGGAAATGTGAGGAAGCAACTTAGAAGCACGTAAGTTCTGTGGTTTTCCAGGAAAAAGTGGTAGCATCTCAAGGGGACAGGTATGTGTGGGAAGAGGACCCTTGTCAAGTGCATGGCGCCTCATTAAAATGTAGACAGGTGCTCGTTTGATGAGTTCATAAGCAGTTCAGCAACAGCCTGGAAGTAGTGCACTTTACAAGACTGTTCAAAGATCTTTGACATCTGAGGAGAGCCAGAGAGTCCAATAATCCTACTTTCAGAATGCGAGTCTTTCCTCCGAGATCAATCCCAGATCGAAACATCAAATAGAACTGCTTTTCTCTTTCTAAACCTCCTCTCCACCCCTTACAAAAATCACTTACTAGATGCGATTAGACAAGCTGGTAAAAGTGTCGTTACCACTGGGAAGGGGGGATGGATAGATTTCCGTCAAATCGTGGAATATTCTCCACCCATTTAAGCCTATGGTTAAGAGTGCAGCATTATTGATAAGACTGTGTTCTGGGCACAACTCTGTGCCCAAAGGCCCAAAGGGAAGCAATCCACAGAAGTGGGCTTTCATGTTCATCTATGTACAAGAACAAAGCGAGGATTTAGCCTGCGACTTTGATCCACAGAGTTGGATGAGTGTTTTAATTCTTTATTTTTTACTCAACCCTTGGGAAAACCCTGTGCTCAGTTGGTGTTTTGTGAGAAGTGCCACAGAAATGTCGCCTCTGGCATGCCAGATGATCCCTCACACTGTCCTTTGCCTTGCAGACAAGACTGGGAAAATTTCCATCACTATGAGGCATAGCAGCACATCACTATATTACAGTAGGGTTCAAAAAGACTTTTGTTGACACCAGAAATGTGTTTTACATCCAGATATCAAGGTGATTGCATATGTTTATCAGATTACAGAGTAGCTAGCTGGATTTGTCATGGTCAGTCAGTATTAACTGCTATCTTCTAGCCCTGCCAGGTAATAAGGTTATTTAATTCTAGTCTCTTTTAATCTGAACTGATGTTTCAGTTTGACGACAAACCAGTCAATCTGTTTGCATTGATGCTGTCATTTCTGGAGGCAAGAATCGGTTCAGGTTAAATAGTAGATATGTTGAGAAACATGTTTCATCCATCTCTAAGGTTTATAAGTAGATTACCTTTTGTAATCCGTTTTGTTACACCAGTCAATAAGCTTCCAATGCAAATGTGGTTCATTTGTATTTGAATTGATGTCCTGTCCCCATTAACTTATGCCTTTAATGCATTCTGGTACATTAGTAAATAGACTTGCTGGATTAATCATTAGTTCATTGGGATCATTTGCTTTCCTTGTGCTTAATCGAATCTCTGACATTGGTAATAAGGGCAGACTTCACGGGCCTCCATGGAGACTACCTTATATTTTCTTTCACTATTATATTGTATTTTTCTGGTGGAAAAAAAATTGCTGTAAATGTTCAACTTCTGTTTTGATTTATAATTTGACAATGTATGTTACTTTAACATCTTTCTTCTTCAACTTTAGATTCTCACTTTTTCTCCAAAATCACTTTTCCTTTTGCAGATCCTGATAATTGATGGTTCTTCTGTCTCAAGCATAAAACCTCTGAATAAGGTCTATGAGCATTACTTATTTATTTCTAATTAATTGAAGTTTACCTGGCTGAATTTAATATGAGTTTGCTATGTTAGCGTAGAAGAGTACTTATGGCCTGACTAAGTGTCCTGATTATGAGATATTTTTTACACTTTTACAGTTGAAAGGTATAAAAGAAAATTTATTTAATTAGACAAAATTAAAATTAAGTGAATTTTATGTGCAAGTCAGGCTGTGGAGTAAAGGGTGTGTTGGATTGAAGTGTGAATACAACTTAGCAATTATTTATCTTTCTACACTTAGTTTCGGAGGTTAAAAAAAGTGTGATAAGAGTTAACCGACTTCATATATTTGTCAGACTACAAAGGTGATGATCAGTTTGGGTTTTTTTAAGCAAAATCTATATTACATTGTTCATTAGCTGTTAATTCACCATGCTGTGACTTGAGCAAACAATGGGCTGAGTGACTTAGGAATACACTAATGCAGGGGTCGGCAACCAATGGCTTTAGAGCCACATGCGGCTCTTTAGCGCTGCCCTCGTGGCTCTCTGGAGCTTTTTCAAAATGTTTGAAAATGGAAAAAGATGGGGGTGGGAAATACTGTATATTTTTTGTTTTAATATGGTTTCTGTAGGAGGACAAACATGACACAATCATTCTTAACGTTTTCCAATGCTATAAAAGTGTATAATAAATATTAAATTTCAACATTTCCGTCAACAAAGATTTGCGCCATAGCCTGTGACATGTTTCTTTCAGCTGGCCGGGGTGCGAGGCAGGTGGCTGTAAACAAACCGACGGGTGTGCAGTAGGCCATGGAGAGCAAAGGGAAAAGAGGAAAATAGCCGAGGAGAGATTCTACAATTCTTGGACCGAATCATTTGCATTCATTGCCAATGTGGAAGAATTACCTGAATGTTTGCTCTGTAGCGAGAAGTTGTCAAATAACAAAAAGACCGTACTTTCCGGACTATAGAGCGCACCTTACTATAAGCCGCACTACAAATGTTTTTTTTTTTTGTTTTTTTTTTTGGGGGGGGGGGGACATTTACATATACAAGTCACACCGGGCTATAAGCCGCA
>CAEFZX010022377.1:0-17540 GCA_903066825.1 Alfaro cultratus | reverse complement strand
CTGCACCTGCCCCCCTGTGCTGCCTCTATATAGAGATATATATATATATATATATATATATATATATATATATATGTTGACAGCCTGCAAACCTCAGCTTCTCAAGCCCATCGCCAGAGTTACTCAACCCTGTATCGGCCCATGCAGAGACGCTCTTCAGAGCTCAGGGTGTATCTGCCCTGTCAACACAGCCGTCTCCTGGGAAACCTGTGGTGTCGCATGTACAATATATAAATGCATCTTTCCACTGGCTTGTGGCAAATGATGTGGGCCACATGAAATGGTGTTTCTATTCAGTTTTTGACTACTCTTTTGTTTAGAAATAGAAACTGAATATGTTGAAAGCTTCCTACAGATCTCCACTCTACTGAACCCCAAAACAAACAATTGAATATCTGAACAACGGGGCTCTGAAGATTTTACCTTCCAGGAGATGTGGGAAGTTTACAGCCAACATACTTAGCTGAAGAAACACCCAGAGGACGTCAGCGACAGCCAGAAGGAAATGATTCAAAAGGCCTGGAGCTCAGCGAGGAGACGGCTGAATACACGGTGACCCAGATTGCCAGTGAGCAAATGAAGCGTTTCAGAAAATATACTTACGAGAAGGAGCAAGCAAGTTTTAGGGACAGAGGAAAAGTACACATGAGAGAGAGACATTAACAAGGTGAAATATGTGATATTCAGAGGAAAATGAGAAACAAACCAAAATGTTCTGTGGTTTCCAGAACATCTCAAAGAGAGATCAGAGATCCACCTTCATGCCCCGGTGATGAGGCTGAGGAAAGTTACAACAGCCAGTTTCTTTATGAAAAAAACCCAACTTTTTATTTTTTAATTATTAGCTTATGTCTAATAAAATAATGCTAAATAAACCATTTTGCACATGTGCTTGTGACATGAAAACAGTGGAAGGGAAGACATGGATGACAACAAATGATCTCACACTGAGTGAGTCAGAGCAGGAGGGAGCAGCCAGCAGAGGCAGGAGGGCCAGAGCACAGGAGCATCATGGGAACTGGCAGGAACAGGGAAGATGGTGACGGCTGTTGGATCTCTTAGTTTTTAACTGTGAGGGGAAGCTGGAGAATTCAGACAGACATGACAGGATTCAAGTCATTGTGACCAACAAACTAGAAAACCCACCATAAATAAAACCTGGGCATAAAATGTGTCTTTTTAAAAATCACAGTCGTACTCGATGATATGTTATATTCAAGAGAATATAATATATCATCGGCCTCTTGGCTTCAGAGTCAGGGCACTTAGTGTTTCTTTTTAGCTTGTAATCAAACTGTGTTGCCTCTGTTGTTGTGCCAGTTCCACATCATTTACATGACATTAATAATCTGATCCTGAGCAGCTAAATATGTCTAAAGCTCTTCATTCTTGGTTTCTAATTTGTGTTGTTAATGAGTGAAGAGTTTTGATTTATTCGTTATTTAAAAGATCTTTTATTTTTTTTATTTCATACATTAAATTCAGTTCTGATCGTGAATCGTAAATTAATTAATTCAATAACATATTATAACGGTCGGAACAGAAAGGCAGCAGATAATTCTTTAATAACGGAGCTGAGCAGCAGACAGACGGGACTCTGACGCCTGTTCTGAGGTGACAGATGTTATCAACTTCTGCTGCAGCTCTGGACCATATTCATATTTCCACCAAGAGAATTATGATATTTCATATGTCACACGAAAGAAAAAAAAAAAAAGTCTTTTTTCTCCTTTTCATTATCTTTTTAATAAAACATAGGACAGTCACAGGGTTACCGGGACACTTTCCATAAAATATGCTGGCAAAGTAGCTCAGATTAATATTTGGTTTTCAATTTCTGTCCTTCTGAGTAAGTGGAAAATGTGACACAGTGCATGTTACTCAGAGTTTAGGAGCCTTATCAGAATGCAATGTGCGTGTAATCCTGTCGTAATTATGTGAATAATATTAATGCCTGTAATCATGCAAATGATATTCTGATGCATGGACTGTTCAGTGCTGGTAGTGCTGCTGTTGAGAAGCAGGATTTATTATTTCTGGTTCTGTTGTTGCCTAACAGACCATGTCTCCAGGAATATCAAACAAAATTAACTTCAAACAATTTTGGACGGATTGTTGACATTTTTCTGCAGTTTGGTGTTAAGAGGATATGAGGATTGGATGCCTCATCTGCAGCAGGTAAGTCTCGCCCAAGAGGTCTGAAGATTAGTACGGATTACTTTATTTATACCTGCAGCTAGGTTAATTTTGCAGTTGTTCAAAACATACAGCAAGAAAAGTAAGTATTGAACACACCACAATCTGATGTCACAGATTTTTCGAACACAATCTGTGATGTGTTCAGAATAAAGGTGCTATTAACATGAAATTTCACCAGGTGTTGGTAAAAACCTAAAGTAATTCATATATAGAGAGAAACCAAACCAAAACTCATCCGTTAAGAAATGAAGGTATGTGCAACGATATGAAATGACTCAGACCACCAGGCTTAACAAGGTTTCTGGGGGAAACCGTTTGGAGGTGGGAACGTCAAACTGGCAAACTTCATAAAACTCAATGGAGGATGACTGGAAAAATGTACCAAGACATTTTTGAGAAAATTTTGCTGGTGTCTACCAGAATGTCGAAGATGAAATGAGGGCGACAATTTCAGCAAGACAATAACCTCAAACACAGAGTCAAGAAACTCTCAGCTGGCTTCAGAGAAAGAAAATAAAGCTGCTAGATCAGCCCAGCCAGTCAGATTACCTGAATCCAATTAAAAATCCATGGAAAGAACTAAAAACATCAGAGTTCATAGAAGAAGCTCACGGAACCTTCAAAGTTTAAAGTCTATTTGTGTGGAAGAAGGGGCCAAAATCCCACCAGAGCAGCTCGTCCATCCAGGAGGAGGCTTGAAGCTGCCATTAACAACAGAGGCTTTTGTACAAAGTATTAAATAAAAATCAGTGAGCGTGTTCATTACTTTTTTTCCGGAATGAATTGCTTCAATTGCTACAAACACCTGGCGAAAATTTCATTTCATGAAAAATTCCTTTACCCACTGCAAACAGCATCTTTTTTTAACAAGCAATGTAACATAATTACTTGAATATGCTTTAAAATAGCACGATGTGCCCATAAAGTACATAATACTGCCCCATAAGGCTCAGTCTTTTTAACTCTGGTAAACTGAGACATGCCAAGTCTTACTGTTTGAAAAACACCAGTGCTGGACTTCTGCCTTCATTTCTTATTTTAATACCAAAGCCTTCCCAGGCAGGTGGTTATAGAACAATAACTGAGTCTGAACAATTTCACTATAATTTTCCTGATAATCATGCGGCAGCCCAGCTTGGCAATTTTGATGTAAATGACTACTTTTGTTAATAATTTCCCTAAGCAATTATTTATAGTTATTCATAGCCAAACGATGACCCTGCTGTTGCACAACACTAAAAGATCAGGTATTTGGTGCATAGTTAAATCATATATAATCCACCTGGAATAAGAGCTGCTGCTCAGCAGTGATGACAGGCCCCTCCATGCAGACTGCTATTACCGTCAGTCAGTGTCACTTTACTTTCAAAGAGCAATCCTTGAGAAACGGTCTAATATGCCTCTGTGAAGATAAGCTGAGCGATCACTCATATTCATCTACGATGCACAAAGGGACAGTTTAAATATGAATACATCACTGTGGATTACATCTGATACTGAAATAAAGTTGTCAGGAATTTTGAGAATGTGATGAGGTAAATATGAGCAATTGAAAGACACAAGATACCTGAACATCAACTTTAAAGTCTTAAAAAAAAAAAGGCTAACATATTTAAATATAAATCTTTTGCGGTAAAGAAGGTCAATAGAAAAAAAAAAGAAAAAGACCCCTCCCTATGTGATCACAGACTGACCATGCTATGTTGCCGTCATGCTTCCAACTACTTCACCAAAGAGGCTCTTTAACACTGTTTACATTTACAATGTACAAAGGTGTAGAGAAAAAAAAACACTTAATAAATAAACAAATGATGCTTAGCCTGGTGGGGACAAAAGTAAAGCCTGGAGGCCTGCCAGGCTTATGACACTCTGAGGGAAACCCTGTGATGAACATGTTTTCCCTATAAAGTCATTATTCTGCTTTTAGCCAAATATGACTTAAACTCAGTACACATTTGGCAGTTTTAAAAATCATATGGGACTTGATCATGTCACACTGTGCTTTGTACAACATACTAAACCCTTGATGCCACACTTAACTGTTTTAGATGCCAGACTTCAACAGATATATATAGTGAGAGCAACCCTGAGTGGACAGCAAATTACCAGTGTCAATTATACGTATTACTTTTAGACTTTGAGTCTGAAGTGGACGAGAAGAGAAAGATGGAACAAGGCAAAAAGGCAGGACAATATTCAGTGTCTGCCCCAGCAGCAATTCTTTTTCAGAAGATTTGTTCAGATCCTCGGTCAGGAGGCAGACAGATTGGCAGTCGGTGCACCTCTCACATCGAACCACCACAGAATATTGATTTAGGCCTGAGACCAGACGTGTAGGTTTGATTCTTTCACAACAACAAGCTTTCTCTGCAAAGTTTTCCACGATAAAACATAGAAAAGAGGACTTTATTTTCCTTGAAATATGTAAATGTGGTAATCTGTTTTTAGAATGTGTAGAAGTCTGCTTCTACACCTGCAGAAGGAGGGAAAAAATGAGAAACTGTAATATATAATAATAACAACTACAACATCACTGAAAAGTACATGGCACAAGTTAATATGAGATATATGTAGAGGTAACCACAGCATAACAAAGAGTATATCTGGAAACACCTTAATTTAATCACCTGCATGTGTGTGTGTGTGCGTGTGTGTGTGTGTGGTTGTGTGTACCTGTGCATATTAGACCCCTGACTCAACACCAGGACAGGACCAACCCACCTACCAGTCAGGAAACAATAAAGCCACTAGACAAAAAACCCAAACACCCAAATATTGTTAAATAATTCATAAGTAAAGAAAGTCCACAAAAAGATGCACAAAGTGATTTTTTTTTTTAAGTTGTTTGAATGGACCCCAAATCACATAAGCCAACTAAGACTACCAATGTCTTTATTCAATTGAGATTTGAATAAAACTAGTGAAGACACATTTGGAAATATGTTTCAGGACAAAAGAAAGACTATGACAAAACATCTATACAACCATAACTCTGTCTTCAGATGTCAGACATCAACAGCTCTGTTATTAGTTTTTTATAGAAGGGTTAACCCTCTATGGCATGACTTTTTATTTTTTGGGGAAAAAAATATTTTTCTGTATTTTTTGGGAGCTTAGTGGTTCCTAATTACATATCGATCATAAAAACGGACCCTGACACCTCCCGGAACCAGATTTGGTTTTGTTGCCTCAGGGCATCATTGTGCTAAAAGTGGTCTAAAACACCAAGGTTTTCTACAGTGATTATGAGAAATGAAATACAAATCAAACAAAAACTATATTCATAAAACAAACTTTTTGTTGACAAAAATAAATCAGGCATGGTTCCAACTCACCAAATATAAAATAAACCACTACCTTTCACTAATGAATGGTACATTTAAGAAAATTACTAAAATGAGTATTCGCATGTTTGCACGTGTGGATGTTTGGCAGTTAGAATCACTAAGGATGTTGCCATCAGTCTTTTTCCCTATTATGTGTAAAACATCAGGAAGGAATTGCTTTCTGATGTGAAAAAGAGTGTATATCACATTTGTGGTACTTGATTATTGACATACCTATGAATCACCATCTGTTTATCTGGTTATCTATTGGTTGTAGCAACCAGATTCACACCAGTGACTATAGTTAGGGCTGCAGGTTATTTTTTTAAGAGTTTGAAATTCTGATTCCTTGGTAGAATTTGAGCCAAGCAAAGGACAACATTTCCACCAGCTCCCATATCTAGTGGTAGATCTGGTAGTTGCACGACTCGCCCTGTGTAGGTTTTCAATGTAAGGAACACTATCTGCGCCCGCCATATGAAGTACCGTGCAGCCCCATATTTTTGGTTTTGGCAGGCATTGCTTCAGTCTTTGCCTTCCTTGGAATAGGGCCATTTATTCATTGATGACCAGCTTATCACCCTTTGGGACTGAAATCAGTTTTGAGGATAAACAAACAATGAAGTAATGGTGGTACAGTGGATCCTCATGTTTTCATCGGGAATGACCCCAACTTATAAACCATGCACCTTTTGTCCATCTCCTGTTGCTGTTAGTCAATAATAAAGTTTATAAAATTGGCTGTGATAATTATTTTGTAATCAACTGCATATCAACGCACTAGAATAATATTGTCTGAAAAAAAAGGGCCTCAACTGCGCAATGTTGCCCTGAGGCAATAAACAAAAAAACACAGTTTTAGGATATAAATTATAAAAACAATTGTCTTGAAATGATCTACAATGCTTCTTTACATATTCACAGACATTAAAATATGTTTAGTTATAGTTACCCAAAATTTAAACATGAAGAAAAGTGATCTATAACTTACAATTTGAGACAAGGTGTACCATGCAACTCTGCTTCATAAAAAGGTCTGCCCCTCTTGCAAGTAAATGGTCACATCAACCTCAATACCTCTTTTATTTGGACAAAGATGTGTCTGATGGTACTTTAAATCATGGCCCTCAAAAAATAAAATAAAGGAGCAACGTGAGGTACATATATGTGGTTCGTTGCCTGAGGGCAACTCCATGCCATAGAGGGCTAATGAAGGAAAGCATACTCACAGCATAATACTTTTATGTGGTAATGATGTGTTCAGAATAACATACAGCATTAATTGTTCACTATATATAGCATTTTAAATGTTTCACAGTTGTGATTAAGGTAAACTGTAAATAGGATTTCTGAAGGATTTTTTTCCATCAAGAAGTTTTTGTTTTACCACACCTCCATGGACTCTTGACTCTATGGAGTCACACCAGTCTGGTGTGTTGGTGAGATCATTGGATCACTGATATTCTTTAATGAACTTCTGTCTTTCTTTAGCATGTTGACTGAGCCACCACCTTCTCATCCTGCTTTTATAGATGGATCCAGGAAATCTGAGGTGACATCCCAAAGCCTAAACTAGACTGAAGCAAAAACAAAATAATGTTTGTCTGTACCCTATTAATGAACTATATACCTTTTACTGATAGAGTAGCATTTAATATTTATAATAAATACCATCATTCTCCTATGTGAAAGCTTAGTGTTTTCTATGTTGTTTTTTTGGTACTTTATTCAGCTCTGAAAGTATATAATTAAGCTGTTTTCAATGTGATTGGAAAGACTCATCAGACAAACAAAAAAAAACAAGCACAGAAGCCTGCTGGTACTTCAGACCTTTGAAAAATAGATATATGAATTCATCAAGGGTGTTACTCTGTGAAAAAGTGTAAATCCTTTATTGTACTGTGAATACTTGGCTTCAGACTTCCAGCTGCAATCCGCTAAACCTCCGCTTGTCCTTCATTTCAGAATTGTTTGTGGCATGAATGCTCTCTGGGTTTATTATTTATACACTTCTGTGACATAGATTTTCTTTAATGGAGAAACAGAGCAGAATTATAGGCTGAATGAGCGTTTGTAAATCACAATGAGACTGTGACTGCCATGCAGTTGATCGCAGCCAAAAACAAATAATGCAGCAAAACTAAATTATTAACATTCAGCCCAGGTTCTTCCATGGTGTGAGTTATCGGCTGTAATTAGGACTTTATCGCTTTGGCAGTGACATCTGTGCCTAAATTGTATGCAAGTGTGCAATAATTATTAATGCCTGAGCATGCGCAAGGCAGTGTGTCAAGCAGGTTACTTTGAGATGAAGATGCGTGCTGCAGAAAAAGACACAGGCTTAGCTGCTTGTCTCAGAATGATATAATTACACATTTACCAGCTGTTAACACGTGCACAGCTGCCTGCATGCTCTCTGAGGGTATGAAAGCAATGAGGTGGTGGTTTGCCGAACGACTCTCCCAGCCTCTGTGCATGCTGAGATAAAGCAACAGGAACATGCGACCCAGACACAAGTCAGGAGGAATAGAAAGAATGAGTATGTTCCCAAGAATACAAAAGCACAAGCAAACACAGAGCCAAGACATGCTGCATCTTCCTCTGGGTCCTTTGTTGATAAAGGGAGTTGTTGTGCTTTATTCATTCTTATATATCAGTCTATCTTTAATATTTTGCACATGGGTTTATGCCTTGTCATGACATGTGCTTAGTTTATCTAAACCATCTAAAGGGAAAAAGTCACCATTTCATTTTTGTCATTAACCTTTATTACACCAGGTAAAAACCCATTGACACCAAGGTCTCTTTTACAAGGGTTACCTGACCAAGAGGTCAACAGCACACACTTCAGAAGCACAAGTCACTTATAAAATAAAACTGTAATATTACATGTAAAATGCAATTTGTTTTAAACTGTAATTATTAAAAAGCAGTCCAGTTGTGGATATTTAAGGAAAAGGGATACTTTATGTATTTTTCTTTATGTATGTACAATGTTTCGTACATTGTCAAAAGTATTATCATACCTTAATATCTTCCACAATTTGTCACATAACTAGAAACTTTAGTGTGTAATATTTCTGTAACACTAAAACAAAGTAGTACATAACTGACGTGAAAGAAAGATGGTATGTAAAATCTGAAAAGCCTAGCATGCATTTAATTAGCCTGCTTTAGTCAGATATCCCTACTTA
Source organism: Alfaro cultratus (assembly GCA_903066825.1). Taxonomy (NCBI): domain Eukaryota; kingdom Metazoa; phylum Chordata; class Actinopteri; order Cyprinodontiformes; family Poeciliidae; genus Alfaro; species Alfaro cultratus. The sequence goes on along the minus strand of CAEFZX010022377.1, from coordinate 8,821 downwards.
AAACTATTGCAACACATTAACTTCAGACTTTAGAGTACACTTGTTTGTAATTTAATTTTAATATAAATGCACCTGTGAAAACAGAACATTTGTAATGCTAATTTTTATTTTCAAAATTCAAGGTTTGGGTTAAACAGTACAAGGCTTGGAAGAACTAATGCTGTACTGTTCGATCTGTCATCCAAAAATTAGAAAAAGACATGGCCATTTCCTGAACTGGTAGGCTGTGCAAGAAGAGCATTAACCAGAAAAACTGTGAAAATGCCAACAGCTAATCTGGGCGTGCAAGCCATGTGAGATTCAACAAATGGGAATAATTGGTTGTTCTCTGTTCAACTGACACAAAAAATGAACTTTCTGATCCACACGAAAACAATCTTTACCAACATTTCACTCCATGCTGACTGAATCGTCCCTTTTGGGAAAACATTGTACTGGCAGCATCATGGTGGGGAGATGCTTTTCTTCAGCAGGGTGAGTTCATGTCATGATAGATGGCACTGCTGTAATTGCCACCAAAGGAGGTTGTGTCTAGTGTTTAGATTAGGCAAAGTTATTTATTTGAAGAAATATTTGGGAAAATCACAAATTTTCTTTCCATCATAAAACTATGGGGTAATATGTGTCAATTTATCTATTAAAACCCCACTTAAATATAAGACATTTGTGGTTGTAACATGACAAAATGTGTAGAAATCCAATAGGTGTTAATAGGCTACAAGATATATATATTTAGGGATTCTAGTCACATAGTGAGAAACTTTCACTGTTTGACTAACTGGCTTGCTAGCAGAAGGGTTTAATTAAATGTAGTATCCAATTGCATATTTCAAGAGAAGGTTAGCAGCTATATTTTTATTATATTACAAGAATAGCTGCAGTTTTAAAGGGCTAAATCTCTAGTTAGCCCTTTACAAGTGAAGATTTTAGAATACAATATGTATATATCTAGTATAGAGATTCCACACAGTGACTGGGGCCCAAGAGATATAATCTCCAAAACGCAATTAATTATCACTTTGATTAATGTTGGCACAGTTTTATTTACTAAGCCTGCAGGAAAAAGACCCTGCATATTCATCTAAAGAAATTGGTGCTGTATTATCGTGGATTATGTCTCGATAGAAAGGGAATTAGATCAGCTTTACCCAACAAACAAAAGACAGGATTGAAATGCACTCTGCCTTCTTAAATAATACTAAGGATTGCAAAAAGCTGTGGAGAAAAAGCCCTCATTTCAGATCCCAGTCCCTGAATTGAAATAAAGGAAGAGTAAATTCAGCATATTGTGGGGCAGCAAGAAGGTCTGCTTTGATTTGACACAGTATTGTGGGTCTTACACATAGAGGGTTTAATATCTTAAGAAGGAAAGAAGGAGATGAGGTAATATATTAAACTCTTGTCATCTAGATATATAAAAACAGTGGCACACATTGCTTCTCCCTCCCTTGCTCTGCTTGGTCAGGCAGATGTAATCACTAGGACTTCAGGGATTATTGGAAAACAGGAAAGAAAGGTGGCCTTAGATTGGAATAGCCAGAGTCTAGGAGGAGACAAGAGCTTATCCACTCAGCTGCTAGGCTCACAGGAATGGACAGCTGATGCCAGTAACTCATGAATCAGAGAATGCAGCTGGTCTTTATGAATGACAAAAGAAAGGCCTAGAAAAAAGCAACTTAGCACCTTTTGTCATGCAATAATTAGGCAAACCTTTTTCTCTTTGGACAGTGCTACTCCTTCAGCAGTTGAGGTGGAAAGATGAAACAAATGCAAAGTGTAGCATAACCTCTTAATTTGTGCATCAAACTTAAGAGGATGTCTAAATGTCAAGGCAGTCTTGAGACACTTGGTTTTGCTATTTGCTGTGCATTTGCAATAAACTAGGACAGTCATAATTCATTTTATGTAAAACTTGTTCTGGTGTAATAAAAAACTTTTTCCTTGTGCTAATGGCTGTCAGCATTTACTCCCTTCCTATATTGATGCTTCACGCTTGCAGAGAATATTTAGAAGCTAAATCCATCATGAATCCTTTAGGAAAGGATTTCATGGACTTTTGGCTCCTCTTAGTTGTGCTGCCATAAGGAGCTTTGTGAATCTGGTGAACATGGAGACCAGTGAATCCTCTGATTGAATTGTCACTCCCAGAGGAAGAGACAATAAAAGGGGTCAGTGGCTGACTTCAAAAACATGGGCACAGGAGCTGTGTTTCATGGCTGATGATTGGCTTGACCTAATCGTTGCCATTGTTGATCTCGGGGTTCTGGAGGCGAAGTGGGATGATGGTTGTTCAAAGACAGCTCTCTCTCAGGGCTTTCTCTTTTGATTTTTCTTCACCAACAGGGGAGGGTACATCACCCAATGCCTTCCCCAGAGGAGCCTTCTCCTCAGTTTTCTAATTATAAATCCATGCCTATTCAACAGAAAGCTTAAAAAAAAACAAGAAGTGTAATTAAAATAAACAATTTCTGCATCATGTCTGTCTCTCTCATTGTTCTATTGAGTGTTATTAATTTGCTTTCTTCTTGTCAGTTCCAACCACTACAATAGCGCACCCCTACATTTGGTTGCCCTAACAACTGCAGACAATATATAGTTTTGAAATTTGCTAGCAGAAATCCTCCACATTTATTGGCACCCAGAAAATGAGGGCAATGGTGGCGGCAGTGACAGGAATTTGTACTTTTTTAGAAATTGTAAATGTATAAAAAGTACAGTATTTTATGTGGGATATATTTGTCCCCCTCTTGTGTGTTCTTAAATTAAATATTGGACTTTTATCCATTTTTTATTCTATTCTTTTATGAAATGATGTGGTGGAAATTGTAGATTTGCATTTACATTTACATATAGATTCAGATTTACATTTATTTTAGAACTCTTTTCCTTATCTTCACCTGTTGTGTGCTGTATGTAGACTGACATATTTTTATGTCAGTTTTACTATACAGGGAATCTATAGTCCTAATATTGAAGTTTATGTATAATATCTCATATCAAATATTTTGTAAGTCATAATGTTGATAGAAATTGGTAAGAGTTCACAAAGAAATGGGACATTAAAGTAAATAATGCATGAACAACTACTCATTTAAATAGGTTTGCCATTTACTGTAATTTTATACTGAACTCAGTAACAGGCGAAAAAGGGACTAAGAGGATTTTTCTTTTAATTTTATACAATGATTATACAATCTTTTACCATTTAATAAAATGAGAAAAAAGATATACAAATAAAACTAATGTCAATCATACTTTCCAAATAAATATTTGGAGGTATAACTGACAAAAGAATAACCAAACAATATATCTGGGTTGAAGCTGCTGTATCTATAATTATACTTTAGAATCTTCCTACCAACTTGTTGCAGGGCAGTTTATCTGGCAGGCCCCATATTGAAATAAATGTATCACTAATGTGTCTGGTTCTCAAGGGAATTGGCGCCAGTAGACTGGAGGTTTAGGGGGTAATGTAGCGTAGCACTGTGTTATTGAGCTAAAGGACTGTCCTTTTTGCATTATGTACCATTTTTCTAAGATCTCATCCGTCTGTTGGCTCATAAAGAAAATGTCTACATATTATGAAAATCATTCTCTAAAGACTTTCTATCTAGACAGTTTTTTTAATATCTGTGAGACCATTAGTCCCTTTTCTTTTTTTTTCAAAATGGTGTTCTTTAAGTGACTGATAAGAAAACTCTAAGGTTACATTATGTTGTTTCTAAAATATTTAAGATTCTTAGCGTACCATCATGTTTAAAGATTAGTTTGAAATCATGTTTGTTTCTTCTTCTCCATCTTGTCATGTGGAATTAATTTAAGAACACATTCACTGTCATTTAAAATCACCATAATTAACAGCACACTTTTAGCAAGTCATACTGCGTGAATTTTGCTTGATTTTATTAAACATGCAAATCTTTGAAATAAGACCCTTTTTTTCATTGTTCGTCCTCCCTGGCACCTTTACCACATTTCTGCGGGCTTGTCCCATCTGCTCTATCCACCGTTCAAGGAAACAGTTGCAACAAATGTTGTGTGTGTGTTTGATCTGTAATTTCCTAGACACTTATAGTTTCAATATAATTACAAAGATATGCTTTGTAATTATCATTTTTTTAAATACTTGTGCCAAATTGCAATAGTTATATTGAAGAAAAATCTAGATTTTTGTCACTAATGTCATTTGCATGCTCTCAGTTTTGTTGCCCCTCCTGATATTGTTTAGCAGATTTCCATATGTTTGAGCATTTGTCTTTTGGCAAAACTATTAGTGCAAGAATTTTGTTGCCTATGCCTGAGTCCATAGCAGGACTCCAGCATGTCTCTTTCCCGTCAGAAGTGATGAACTGGGAGGAGCACGCTACAGCTTTGTCTTTGCTCTCACAACCCCCCATCTTAGCGACTAAGCTGCACTGACACATTTTCCCCTCTGTATTCCCTCCAACTACGAATGTTGTGAAGGACTACGTCCCAGCTTGTCACCTTAAGAACCAAAGAAAAAGAGCATATTTTATAAACTTAACATGCCTGCTGTCATGAAGTCAGTTTGACATTTAAGTATTAAAATCTACATTATTCCCCTGCTGGTGCAGCAGGAAAGAAAGCATAGCTAAGGCAAAAGCTAATTCTCAGCAGACACAGAGGCACACTGAGTTAACCATAGCAAGACTCCAGCTGAGAATGTTATCCTGTAATCAGAATCGCAAGTGTCATTCAACTCACAAGAAAGGAGGTGGTGGACTTGAATGTAAATCAGCATGAATTGTTTGAAATGCCTTTTATACTTTGACTCAATATGCATTGTTTTTGAGAAACTTGCATACACTTATCAAAGGAGAGTGGAATGATGATACAATTATAATAACAAATATCTAATGCATAAGTTTGAATCAAATGTACATCCTCATTAATATTTGTATACATTTTGCTTAGTAATTGGAGGCATTCTTCACCCTTTTTTGTGATTATAATCAGTGTCTAATTTTGTTTTGGTTAGATATTTAACCACTCTTCCTATTAAATTGACTGTTTTTTATTGAATTTGAATTGAACTAAGCTTTGCCTACATGTCACAACCACCCTAGAAGGCTGATGTCTTCATCTTTTCCTGAACCAGTCTTGAAGTCTCTTTGGTTTCATTGTCCTGTTACAAGACCCAGTCGTGTCCAACTTTCTAAACTGACCCAAGCTGTCAAGAACATTGGTTGGGGTGTTTAAAAACAGCAAAGGAATCATTCAGGAACTGGGCATCATTATCTATTATTAATAGTGTTGTGAATTTAATATTAACTTGAATTGAGAGGGTGTTAACCTAGGAAGAAGCCTCAGTTCCTAACACCACACCTCAAATTCAGCAGAAATGTGCAGTTTCATTCATGTAGTTTCACACATTTTTAATCTGATTGGCCTTTCATTCTGATTACTTATATTCATGTAAACATGAGCATGAACTTTGCAGTAATGGCTCACAAAAAAACAAACAAAAAAATATGTACGAGTATTTCCTATGCTAAAACTCCTTAACTCTCACCTCCGAAAAACACAATAGAAAAACAGCATTTGGGCGTTCTGCTGCATGGTAAGGGGTTAAAAAAAATAATTTAATAGCAGGAGAGGGGTAATGTTGGTTGCTGCAATATCTCAGCAGATGCCTTCCTCAAGGAAGGTCTCACAGCTAAACAAAACACCTGGCCGGTTATAGCTTATATGGAGCCACAAAGAAATGAGAAGGTAACTAAGAGAGCTCAGGATAACCACAGCCACTCTAGCGTTTGTCTTTATCAAAAAGGAACGTTTTAAGCGTCTTAGCATTGGACATGGTGTCTGCCTCAAAATTTAAATTAGGTCACTGATTTGAAATTAAACAAAATAGAAATTCTGTTTAGTGCTGTAATTAATTCTTTGTAATTTTTATACATAAAAAGTGGTTATTATTTTTCTTATTTTGAACCTGCATCACCATAGTGTTATTGCACATTAATTCTAAAATCAATGCATCAAAGGTTGTGTTAGCATTTAGCTTTTACACTTAATAGAAAGTTAATCTGTTTAAGAAGCAAATACTCCTAGTTAGTGTAAGCTTCTACACTGCATATTAAAAAGCGTGCTTAAATATTTTTGCATGCTTTTTAAAAAACAAAGCATTTAAGCAGTTTCTAGCTCTTTTAAAAGTTGACTGTAGCAATAATGGACTATGTTTTTATATTCAGAGCTTCACTGTCATGTGCTGCTGCAGATTTTTATTTATTTAGTTTTTATGGTGTGCGAATGATCTGAACCAATTCTTCAACAGGTTTGATCATTCTCTCGCCCCTCCCCCAGCTCTATCTCTCCTGCTGCAATCCCCCTTATCTTCAACAACTGCCTGTTTTTCTTCCCTGGACTTCACACCTCTCAGCTCTCAGCCATCACCCTCCCATTCCACTTCAGAGGACTCCCTCCCGCACCACTACCCGGTCCCTTACAACACTTCTGGCGAAGAACGAACTGTGAAAGATCAAGGTGCAAAAGGCCGAAGGGCTGGATGGCATCAGCTAACAGCTCCTGAGGCTTGGCATAGATCAACTGTGTGGTACCATGGGATACATGTTCAACGTGGCCCTGAGGCTAGAGAAAGTACCACAGTGGTGGAAGACCTCCTGTGTGGTACTAGTGTTGAAGACCACAAATTTGAGGGACCTCTTCAGCTACAGCCCGGTAGCACTGAAATATCATCTGATGTTGGTCCTCAATCATCCTGGGGAGGCCTTAATTGTATGTGCTACAATGTGTGGACTGGTTTGTCCACCAGCCTGGCATCAGAGTGGATGATGCCATCCTCTGTCTCCTTCACTGAGCTCTCACTCACCCAGAAGCTCTGTGAGGATCATGTTCCTTGATGTTTCCAGTGATCTAGGATGTTTCCAGCCTAGAGTGTCAGGACAGGTGTTGATTTTGGACCAACACCTGTCCCAGTGAATATTCTATTCTATTTAAGTATATTCCAACATAATTGTAATGAGCCTGAATATGCCAAGACATGAAAAGATGAGCATCCTCTTTTTCTTATTTCTTTTTTATAGTCCAGAGTGAAATTTCAGGGAGACTGAAATAAATGGCTGAAAATATGAAGTGGTATATCTCTTTCATTCTTAGACTGGATGGTATACAAACTTAGTATGAGTATTATTATGAGGTAAATAGAAGCAAATCCCAACAAACATTGGATTTAATCATAAACCACTTAGCAATCAAATCTCATATAAAATACAACCAACACAATCAGGAATCAGCAGGATTCCCTGCTGAGGAAAGCTGGCCTGCTGGGCTTAGATGCACATGTCACCAAACAGTCAAGGGCATAGCCAAGTTACTGAGTCTCAACATCATTTACACCGGCAGCAAAAGCACAATAAATATTCATCAAGAGCCTCAGCGTCAACATGAGGTCTGTCTGTAGTTCGCCTTCACAGTGAGAAAGTATAATAGAATGTGCAGCAAACCTCACAAAATAAACAAACTGTCTAAACAACAGATCAGTCACAGTGTGTGTCTTGACCAACAGTTTTGCTTTCTTTTCCATGAGACCACAAAACAAAGCATGAATGCACATTTGAGATACATTGGTGTTAAAGGACCGGCACCCCTGAACCATTTGACTAAAGTTCCAAGCTTTAATATAATCTATTGGGATTTTTTTTATTATTATTAACCAACACAAAGTGGTCAATAATTGTAAAGAGGAAAGAAACTATACATATATTTTTAATGTTAAATATATTTTTTTAAATATGACATACAAATACATAAAGCTCCTTTCAATAGCGTCAATCTTTGCTGAACCAACAGCTAGTCTTTTGCAAGTCTTCTGCAGTGTCTATTACAGCTTAGCATATCCAAAAAAAATAGTTTTGCCTAATGACTTCTTTAAAACAAAAAACAGCTCAAGCTCATTATGACTGAATGGGGATCATCTATGAACAAATATTCTCAAGACTTGCCACATATTCTCAATTGAAGTTTAGCACATATGTTTTTTGACTGATTAATATGATTTGAATTAAGATATTCTGCTGTAACTCTAAGTTTATGGTTGCTGAGTGTGAAATGTGAACATCTGCCACATGTTCAAGTGTCCTCTACCTTTAAAATTTCCTCTAAGGTCTTATTTGGCTCAATCTATCGTCAAATCAACACTGACCTGCTTTTCTGTTGCTCCTAAAATGAATTATTATATATACTGTATGCTAGACTGTGAGAAGGTTCTCAATATTAATTAGGTAGCTCTTGTCCAATTATTAAGTTGAGTTTTTTTCTTTTTTTTTTTTTTTTTTAAAGCTAAGCTTTGCTAAATTGTCCTGCAGGCTCCCATTCTTCTTAGTAGACTTATGTATTGATTCTTTGTTGTGCAGTGAAACCAGGATGTCATGAGTGTTAATGCCTGACTCTATTCCACTGCTCAGTGAAATGAAACAGAGAGTTTTACCTGGAAATACGAAGGAAAGAATGCTCAGCATTTACAGCAAACACAGAGTTATTGCAAAAAAGGAAATAGGTTCTAAAGGACTTTGCAGGTGTTGATTGATTTGGCTTTTTTACTCTGTCCCCTAACATAAAACCTGTAATATTGATCATCTCTAATATTCTACATAATTCATAATGAAATTATGTGCTAATCAAAAATAAATGGCATGCATTTTAGAAATGTGATTTGAAAAAGTATACGTATATCCTTTTTTTTTTTTTTTTTTTTTTTAAAAAAAAATAAAATTAAAATATATTTTAAAAAAAACAAAAAAAAAAAATAAATTAGCCAAAAGCCGCTGCCCAAAATTATAAA